>PXIH01S0000093.1:33425-45752 GCA_003024985.2 Euperipatoides rowelli
TTCTATTTATAAGCTAATCTGCTTAATAAATGTAGCACATTTAGTCGCAAAATTAAAAGAAATTACATTACCAATTGTTAACTTTTTAATAGGCTATTACTCAATCAATTATCACAAAATTCCTTCTTCCACTGTCAAATCTCATTTTTGGTGTTAATTTTCGTCTTAAAGGTCACATGAACAATTTTTTTTAATCAGCTATTTTTAAAGAAATTACTAAAACAAAATCGACATCAATTAACGTTGAGGAGCAGTAGTGAGGAGCAGCAATTCAATCGGTAGCATACTACGCTGCTGTTTCTCAAGACATACAAATCCTGTGGACATATTTGATCTGCGGGAGCCCCAGTCCTGCTCTGTTTTTTTCCAGACATGGGTGCCAGGGTGGGGGCATTTTTTCAACAAACTTTAGACTGTTAAATGTCTTGTATGAAGAATTGCGTCTACGATCGCTGGATCTTAAGAATGGTAATCGGAGCTAGGAATCTGACGCTTTATAAGAACCATTCTCTCATTAATTTCAGAATACTTTGAACTTTTAAAGAACAAATGAAGTGTGATGATTATAGTATCGGAGAGATAGACGGTTGTAATTGATAAAAATCTGTACATATATTGTAAATAAATAAATAAAAAAAATGAAATTAATACCTTAGCTGCATAGGATCAAAGATTACATTTTACATTTTGAAAAATTCATTGTGTTTACGTGTTGATAATATGTAAACAACATTTGAAAACTTGCTAGCAACAGAGTGGTAATTTCAGTACCACTAAACAAAACGTTCATAGAACTCAAAAGAAGAAAAAAAGAAAAACGCTTATCTAATCTTCACTAACAGGGTCTCCATAACAAAAAAGCTTATCAATAATATGAAAGGCCCGATAACACAGACTTAATTTCATATTCAAATTTGTAATGTAAGGTATTAGTGTGTAGCAAATGAAAAATGAAGTTTACCAGTTCTGGACTGAGGAATTTAGATGACATATATTTGACAATTTTATATATATACAACCCATAAATTCTATTAGCTTCTAATAGAGTTTAATATTGAGGCAGAATTTCAGCAATGTAAGGCATAATTTACAAATTGGAGCTTTAAAAAGATGAGGTAGATAACAATCTCACATTTTTCATATCTAATATGACATCACCAATTTCTTGAAATCAACTCCACCTTGTGGATTTTGAAAACACTACAATTTTTAGCTGTAGTTGTTAAAATACATAACTCAGTAATTTCATCTTTAAAAAGCCTATGTTTAAAAAATAAATTAATTTTAAGTCATTTTCTTTGAAAATAAATGATTAAAAACAAGTTTAAATCCATTATGTGAGTTCTAAGTGTAAACAATCTACTAATAAAACAAATCTATGGGGAATCATTTAATTGTAAAAGTAATAAGCTTAACAATTTGAATTTGAAAATATAACTGTGGCCCTTTGTTTTTCTTTTGTTTGTTTTTTTTTTTTTAATTTTCAATATCATTCCATAAGTATTTAAATTAATTTATGTTACAGATACCAAGGAAAGATTCATTTACTCGCACTCAAAGTTTGAGATTGTCAATACAAATTCTAAAGTTCCTCCTATTTTTTATTTATATAATTCAAGCAATTTTAATTTTTGTTCCAAGTACTTTAAATGGTTTCTGTGTTAATTACTTACTGGTTTAGCAAAATTCTAGACCCAATGTTTGGCAATGTGAACGCTTACTGGTGTTATTCAAATCTTATCTCCAATAAGATAAAGAACTAGTTTCATTATTATGATGTAAGAATTGATTTTCTTTGATAGTTTATTTAAAAGTATTCAATAATACATCGAAGACCAAGGCTTATTGATTGAAGGTAAACTATTATGTTTGTTGTGTTTTTTCTGTTTTTCAAACAGTCATAATAAAATAATCATTAATCGAGTAAATTCAAAATAATTTAGATGTATTTCTAAAATATTTTATCCTAACAAGAATAAGATAGATTACAACTAAAATTTAACATTATCATTAAATATTATGCCCCAATACTCTTGGCTTTCAAATTTAATAGAAGGTTATGATTGTTGCAAATAAAATAAAAAAATTGTTTATTTCTGCTTTAGTATAAAAAATAATAATTTTGAATACATCAAATTGAAATTAAATTTAGGGCCCAAGTAATACAAATGAATGGCTTTTGCATATCCATTAGTGGATTAAATTTAAGGGAAATAGATTATTTTCCCGGCAAAACTAATAATAAAAAATATCTAAGTTAAATTTCAGAATTATCTATTTTAAGAAAACTAACTAAACAGCTAATAATTAAATAAGAATTTTAAGAGAAATATTGTAAACATAACTTATGTAAGAATCAGAATGGGGAATTACTTCAAGAAAACCATAAACTGGAATACAGACAGACATAGTGCAAAGTAATTAAAATGTAGAATAAATTGGAGCTCACAGAGAAAAAATATAGAGAGGATTAGATTTTTCCTAATTGGTTAAAATGAGCAAATAATATTCAGGCATATAAAAAAAAACAAGATAGAGTTGAGAGTTCTTGAGCAAAAATGTTTTGGGCGATGAAATCTAATTAAATGGAGTAGGTTGAATTTTTTTTCAGGATGATGCTAGGATTTTAAATGTTGTTAGTAGAATTTAGAGTCTCTGTAAGAAAGGAATAGCTTAATGGTTTTCTATTGTTGAGGAGTTGTTCATTTTTTTAAAACATTAGTAGTTTGGCCTCTTCCATTTATGGAAATTTTGGAAAATGGCTCTGGCTCTCTCTCTCTCTCTCTCTCTCTCTCTCTCTCTCTCTCTCTCTCTCTCTGGTCTGTAAGGGTTTCTTTTAGCTCTCCTAGCCAACAAGTTGAGGATGGGTTTGATTTCTTCTTCTTTCAAGCGTTTTTCTTCCCTTAACTCAATGAAAATAGATTTTCTGGTTCTGGACATTTCTTTTATTGTTTGTTTAATCTGGATGATATGGATAGGTTCTGCAGTTGATATCAAGATGAAATATCTTACTTGTAGGAAAATATGTAGCTCAAAGTTGAAGATTTTTATAGATTAAAATCAAATCTTGTGTAGAGCTCCGGTGGTCCAGTGGTCTAGGCCAGTGGTTTCCTACCTTTTTGTACCCTAGAGCACATTCTAAAATACCGGTAAGGCGGTGATCACCTTCTATATTTTCCCTAATGATAAACATATATGCCCAGATGTCAAAAATGCAGTAGAATCTGGATTGTATCGATATATTTCGAAATTTCTCTAACTATCCCCATGACTACTCAATTTGGACGTCTGTGGCCATTGTACTCAAGTTTGTCTGTGTTAATTTGGCACAAAAGGTTGAATTAAAGAGGTCAATTTATGAGGAAACAACTTCTTAAAATTGGTTGCCTAACCATTCACAATCTAAATCAATGGGATCTGAGCGCTGCCAAGTTAACGTGAACAAGATTTTGTTTCCAGGTCGAACAGTGATGTACACACACAAATTGGTCGATGGTTGCCATTGTGCCTGTCGGCACAGAGTTGGGAACCTCTGATATAGGCTGTTGGCTGTTGGAGCTAGTGCATATAAAAGGTTGCATGTCCGATCCTAGGGAGCCCCAGTGCTGGAAAATGGTGAATTTTGTTTCACTATCAGTGCACCAGGGATTTTTCTCGTTTCAGAAGTATAAATAAATTCCAAATCCAATAAATATTTTTTTATGACGGCCAATTCAATCCAAAGTAGAAACACAAGGATTCATTACTGTTCAGTCACTGTTGTATCTTGTCATGAAGAATGTAAAAATAATGGATAGATTGTAAATAAAACGGTAGTTTTTTTACCCCATTGGAGTACTCGAGTGGATAAGAGACTCCGCTCGGCACTACGGAACTAAGCTTGTTGCCTGTTTGAATCCAGGGGAAATCTTCATTCCACGGGTTAAATGAATTCATGATGAAAACAGCCTTTATTCTCATGTATAATGCAAATCATGTAAATCTGAAGATTCCAGAGATTTTTTGTTGAATTGTTGTAAACACATATAGTGTAGTTAAGAGTGGACCACATATTGTAAATATATGGTATAAATAAATCCATTGTTTCGCCTTTGGGCAAAACGTGTTTTAAAAAAAAACAGTCATTTTCCCTTCGGGTGAAACATATTTAAAAAAAAAATTGTATGTATCAAAATGACAGGTTGACATTTGTAAGTTAAGCCGTATCAGAAATTGTTAATTTGTAATGAAAAATCACTTTAAGTAATTAGGATCAAATAAGAATATGAATATTATCTCTCTTTATCCTTAAGGCATAACATTAAATAATTAAATTTTAAAATAAATCCAGGTTTGGGGCCTTAATAACTTTAATGGTTGAAATACAGATGAATGAAATAGTCAAGCCATTAAAATAAAACAGAGGAGATTGCAGATGTAAAATTTTATTCAATCATCCTTAAACAAATAAAATTGACCAATGGTCAATTGAAAGTTATTCAAATTTTAAAAACACACAAGGCAGGAGAACGATTTACTGCACGTGTGAAGGTAAAAGAAAATTGGCAAAAATGACTAGCATCGAATGTGCATGTGGACAGTAGATGATCGCTTTTCTTTGCCTAACCACTCACAAAAGGAAAAGTTCCACACTTGGATAGTAGAATTTTATATCAATATAAGGTTTTATAAATAAATCAAATAGGATTTAAATATGAAGGCATATGAAATAGTTCAGAAAAGATCTTAGAAATAAGTAAATTGAAATAAAAACACTAGTTCAGAAAAATAGACTATAAAACCAAGATTGACAATAAGAGTAAAGATCATATCTATCATATTTTTTATAGTATCAAATAAAAGAATGAAGCTCATTCATGATAGATTAGTCTGCAACTAACTTTGGATTTTCACTCAGAAATTGTTGAATCAATGTTGACCACATTTTTTTTTTTAATGACACCAGTGTGTCTAGCCCGCCTGACGGATAGGGCGAATTGTTTCATTTTTCTTGCGTTCACCATTTACACTCATTCATACACTATTTACAATATTTACAATTTGTGTATTGCATGCTGACGATCAGAAATTATCCCGAATGTTCAGCCGCAATACTGTTCTTGTTTTCACGTTATAAATTCATATCTCCATAACGCAAAGTCAGACAACTAAACTGACTGGTTGAAAGGAACACTATCCTCCCAATCTTTCCAAAAGAAAGATAATTGGGAGATATTTGATAGTGTCGGACAGCACGAGCCTCGAACCTGGCTTGCACCAACACCAAGAACACGAAGCAGTGAAGTTCAACCCACTGTGCCATTGCCCATTGGCAAGGCTGAAAAAAAAAATATGTTTTACCTCGATTGGGGAAATAATCACTTTTTTTTACAATATATACAAGCTTTGATTTCCACCCATAAGTTAACACTCAATGATTCTGTGCTTTGAATAACCATCCCAATTCCAGTATCATTAAGTATGTTGAAAGTTCCATATTATGAATTTTCATCAATTTCTAGAAATTCCGAGAGATCTATATAGAGAATAAATCTCTGGTGTGTACTCATTTTCCACATCTGACTACCTGGGAATGAACCTAAGATCCCTTTATATGCACAAGAATGTCATGGCCGGGTACAAAACCACATGACCATGGCATCTTGATGTTACCACTAGTTTCCTATTCATTAAAAAATCAATAATATCATAGTTTTTTATACACTATTTTGCCAGGCAATTTCTCGACTTTTGGCTCTATTCTTATTAAAATAGTTATATTTTTGTCTTACCCTGTATGAACAATTTAATGTTTCTACCCTGATAAAATAAGTGTGTGTTGCTTTTTATTTTTTTTAATATTTTTTTTTCTGTATTTGTGAATACTTTTGTGAACACCACCTATTAATGGTATTAAATGACTTACTACTGTAAGTTTTGCTATATAAATGTAAAAAAATAAACCCTTATTTTTAATATCTTATTGCTATTTTATTATCTGGAATACAATGTTCTCCAATGGAGTACATGTTTGCCAATTCTTGCCCTTTCCCTTACCCTAACTCTTTATGGTTGTATCTGCAAGTCTTAGTAATACTGTTCTAGAAAGTTCAAAGGTCAGATTTCTGATGGAAGAATTTTCACATAGACCTTGAGGATTGTTTTAGGATAATTTTGTAATAATGCTTATTATTTATTTTTATAATTGTAAGTTAATATTAATTCTAACACTGACCAGTATTGCTCTAACACAATGTCTTCCTAAAGGCTCAGCTAAGTCTTTTCCAATTGTCCCTTTTTAAACACTCTAGAGCTTACATATTTTAATAAATAATTATTAATTTAATAACCTATACTTCTAATGTATCTGATGATGAAAGAATTCTATATTTATTTGACCATGTTTCAATGGCAGAAACTATAAACAAAACGAAGAACTGTTAATTAATCGGATGAATGTTTCGAACGTTATCTATTATGTAACTTCGAAGCTTACACTCACAAAAAATATTAGCATATTGCAATCGTAATTTAACTTTTGAAAAGAAAGAACATCACAAAATAACCATTCTATATCTCTTCGTAATTTTTTAGTTTATTCCCCATCTTTTTTTAAGAATAAGGATGGCTTGTGATGTATTGAACATATTGTATAGACTGCCTCTTAATGTGTATAAGCATTTTGTGATTTAAAAAAAAAAGTCCATATAATTTTCCCAGCTAGTTTTTAATATGTCCATAATGTCTTGTATTGAGATTGTCAAGTGTTTTATTTGTTTCTTTCATTTTGTAATAATAATAATAATAACAAAAACATTACCATATTATTTTAACAGGGTTGAAATAATCATTTTTAGTGAATTATGAGTTTATTGACGAGAGCCTAGAAATGGGTGACATTAAGTCCCATTCATCGTACTAATATCAGCATTATTTTTAAATTTTCAGTCGTAACCTTATCCTTAGTCTGAACCCTAATTCCTACTATGTATTAAACCCAATGTGGCCCAACCCTTGGATAATCTAGAGGTGAAATAATCCTTTTTTTTTGATCGATTTGATAATTTGGAGATACTTCCGGGCCAAAGCTATTACTTTTTGGCGTACATGACTGAAAGAGATGTGCAGATGTTAAAAATGTGGTAAAATGGGAATTTGTGACGTCCGCTTTTAGGTACTCCTGTTAATTGTCACCCGGTTCCATACTTTTATTCTAGAATATTCCATTTTTGAAAGAGGTGAGAAGCATAAATTTAACTTTAATATTAAAGCATCTGTACCTCAGATTCAACATTGTCCAACAGCCTATAAACAGTCAATCATAGGTCGGTTTGCATTCTATCTGCATTATAGCATATTATTTTATTTATTACTTATTTCTTAATATGTTTTAATAGATATATTAGACTTAGGGTCAGTGTACAGTTAAGGTTAGAGATCCTTTAATTTGCTTTTATATTCATGTTGGAGTTAGGCTCTGTGTACGTTAAAGTTAGTAAATCATTTTATATGGTGGAAAAATTGTTGGGTCTGAGACCCAGATGCTAGTTTAAATATCACTAATATAGGACCTTTAGTTATCTTATTGTACTTCAAGTATCATTTTAAATCAATAGAATAAACAATTTTTTTTTTGTGACTTTTTGAAGTAAATCAAAATGTTTTATCCTTATTAAATATTAGACTACATTTTTTTTGGTGCTCATAATTATTAAAATTCACAATAGTTAAGTTTAAACATTTGAAGTTCTTGTATTTTATATGTAATTATATGTAATGATATTTTGATTTTTAATTATTTGACCACCTATTTTATATATATTTTAAAAAAATTATCTTGAAAATTTAAACAATGAAAGAACTTATAAGCCAGACTATTTTTGATTTATAGAATGTTATGCCATTAGGCAAATTAGCTACAATAATAATAGGCCTAATTGTATTTTCTATGAACTACATATTTTTATATATCAATGATTTAATATGCTTTATACGTGTTTGTATTTTATCTCATTTAATTCTAAAACCAAAAAAAATAGACAGACAGAATGGATAGCATTATTTATATATGAACCTCAAATTCAGAATGGCACCCTATGTATAAGTGATTAAATTTCAGAATGGCACCCAAAGAGATCTGTAACGTGTACATTTCAAATTTTGATTATGAGTGCTGTCCCTGTCTAGTATATATATATTGTACCGTATTTGACACCCAGAAGTTCGCTTCTTGCCATTTAAATGAGGGATACTATTTTGTTGTAATAACAGTTAAAATTTTCAGCAAACATTATCCACTCCCACACCCGAGAAATTCGTTTTTGGGTGTGGAAAATTACATTGAAACAGTACAACATCTACAACACAGGTGCAAAGTAATGAAAACAAAAAAAAATGTTTAAATTCAGTTACATTCAAAGATGCTTAGCCTATCTATTATACCAGGAATGCTTATCCAAGATACTTATCTAGTATACAAGATGCTAATATAACGTATCAGGCTTCCAACCTAACTTTGCTTTTCAATGCTACTGAAAACCTTTCATGTTAAATCCCTTGCTAATGATTTATTGATGAACCTATATATAATTTCGTTCTTACATATTAGTCAGTTGTACAACCAACTCAAATTATTGTAATCGATCAAAAATGATTTTTTAACCCTTTCTTCATCTTAGGGTTGGGTCAAAGTGGGTTTAATACATAGTTGGAGTTAGGGTTCAGGGATGGGGTAAGGTTAGGTCTGTAGACAAAAGTATGTGGTAGTACCATTAATACGTAAGTACCACTGATAATTTTTATACCACTATCCCATATAAGTGAACTAAATTTATTACATTTCATATATCGTAAACTTAAACCTAATAGGGCCTGAAATAATATAGTTAAACATTTACATTCAAAATTTAAATCTACAAGATATTTTAATATAATACTTTTTTTAAATTTTCATAGAATCAAATTACTTATTAAATAAAGAGTAAAGCTTTTATCTTTCACTATATCATGTTCAACAAGCATTGCTAGGTAAAGTTATACTAAGAATCTCTTTTTTCACCTTAAACTTGTAAAAAAAAAGTATGGATGGATTTGGATGCTATAAAGGGATGGGAATCCCCTGAGAAAAAGAAGGAATCAGTGTGTAATGGTTTAGATTAAGTTATTATCTTATCCACTAAGCCAACACATCTCCGAATTGTGGCATAAACCCAAATCATCCGTGAAATAAACAAATGTAGTTTACAAAATCAAACGCATAAAAGCAATCAATCATTAAAACAAAGTAAAGCATTGACTAGGATAAGTTAGAGCTAAGTTATATGGGGTGATAACTGAGTAGCTATTTTAGTTTATTGTTTTTTAAACTTCAGTAATATACAACGATTTCAAAAATTGGAGGAAAAAAATATACAAAAATTTCTGAAAGATACTATAATTAATTTCTTATATTTAAGCTATAAATATTTGTTAATATGATTAGAAAAAAATACCTATGTTTTATTTTTGACTTGTACATTTTTCATTATATAATAGATGGGGGAAAGGGGGTGGGGGTGTGAGGATAAAAATTTGAAAATTACAGTAATATCGATTAATTCGTTTTGTATACTATTTATTTAAGATAACCAATATTTAAAGTCATTTCTGTATTAAAGTCTATTGGAACTTTAGATTTGTATTGAATAATCTTTATATCACATTATAATGAAATATTAAATGATGTATTATATTTTTTAAGAAAGACTGATTTGTTAGGCAAACAGAATAGTTATTAAACATGAGTAAAATGTATATCCCAATATTTACAGACACTGAAATTATAAATTTATTATTTAATAAACTCCCAATTTTGTTGGAAAAATAGACCCCTAGATCATTTTATAATAATTATTGATGTCTATTTTTTCTTATTTTTGAGTTAATAAATATTTTCAGCATTTTCTTACTTTTTTTTTTTTTTTTTGGCAATGTTTTGTAAAATAATATGATAATCCCCTAAATGCAGTAAAAATATAAATATAGCATGCAAAATAAACAGTTTCGTTTTGAAATACTTTTTTATAAAAATTACTAATTTATATTCTTTTTAATATTAGAATAATATTCAACTTTATTTTAAAATTATGTTATAGGCTATAAAATATTAATAAAGCATTCAAACTGGTGATAATAATCACCATATTCTGTAGGTTACTTCACGTGAATAACAATCCAACATTATGCAAATATAGTTAAAATTATGTAAAAAAATAATAATATAAGCTTATTTAATTAATATTTGTTGCAGTTGATATATGTACTATTTATATTCCTAGTTTATTCAACATTTAAATTTACTTATTGGTCGTCATTTATAAGGTATTTAAAAATCCCATTTTTAACAAGATATTCTCTTTTACCAACATTGATATAAATGAATTAAAATTCAAGCAACTCGATAACTAAATAACTCAAAGATTTTGTAAATTTTATATTTAAGTTTGAACAAATTTAAAGTTTATTAATCGAAAAAATATATAACATTACAAAATATTAATATATTCCCTAAGTAGCTAGGAAATTGTTTGTGATATTTCTTATGGCTTTCTGTCTTAGCCAAAGCATAAGACTATGTTATTTGTCTTTAATTAAATTAGATACATCCCTATTTTTTAATAAAAGGCCTCATGATTTGTTTGTTGGTTTCCGTGTCCCAATGAAGCCTAAAGGGAACAAGTTAAGGGTCTTTATTTATTTAAAAAAATAAAATGAAGTTAACCAGTACCTTATTTATTTTAATTCTTGACTATAAATTATTAATAAAATTCAGGAATACAAAGAAGGATATATACAATCATAATACATGAAAAAAACTACAGTACATAATTTACATTTTTGCATACATAATTAATTTGCTCTTCTTCGGTACTCAAACCTGCACCATCAGATTACAATCGAACCCCGAGTGGAGCATTTATACCACTTGGCTAGGCCACAAGTATAATTAAGGGTCTTTATTGTAGTATTTAGCTNCATGATAGTAAAACGATTCAAAATTCCAGAGTCTGAAGTTTATTTTCTTTAGTAAATAAATAAATTCTGTATACATCAAGACACAATTTAAAATAATTCACAGTATTAAAATATTTTTATTTTTAGGAACATTTTGAATTTTTAGAATTTGCCTGTTTAAATATCACAAATATATAACTTAGATATTAATATTTCAATAGTATCTCTTTGAGTTTCTTATTCCTACTTGCGGGATTCCACAACTTTTTACAAAGGGATGATAAATGTCAGAATCTCATACATTTTTCTTTTGGTAATATACCTGAAAATGCTTTTAAATTAATTGCATCTTTATATCACAAAGAAATCCATAATACTTCCTATTGTCAGTCTTGAAACTTTGATAAATTGATTGTAATATGATCAGGGGTTAAGTCAAGGTGTGTTGGTCCAACTAGGAGCACACATGACTGCCAAATCTCAAGACATGCAGTCACAGGGACAGGTTTGGTCCCTGGAGGTACAAGTGCTCTCCGTTTTTTCCGGGCTTAGTGAAAAGTGGCATTTCATGAAGAGACCATTGTATCTTAAATGTAAGAAAAATATTCCCCTGTAGCCTGAGTCTTAAAGATGGTTAAGCCAAAGACAGAAAGAGGCACTTTATAGGAACCAACTCAGAAAACAATTTTTAAAAAAAAAAAAAAATGTCAAGTGTTAACTTGAAAAGATAAAAAATTATTTGGTATAAAGTTACTATTTAAATTACATAGACCAGTGCTTTTCAATCCTTTTTTTAATGCAATCCAAGGAACATAAATGGTTCCTAATTGTTTTGCAGGTGTTTGCCAATCTGAATTGTTTAACACACACAAAAACAAAAATACAACTATTTTAACGTCAAAATTAAAGTGATGTCAACTCAAAAACTAAAGATGGCAGTACAAAAACAACTGATATTTTAAAAATTGATTTAGCACTTATGCAATATTATATAATCGTTCATTATTGATCTTGCATTCCTAGAAGCAAACAGCCCTCTTAAGTGCCAGAATGGAACAATTTTTGTTGGCTCCCTCTAGTGGTTGTCAAAAGTTTATGTGGTTTTACTAAAACAAAGGCTGGAAATTCTGATATAGTCTTCTTAAGTATACACATCATTTTAACTGGATTAATAAGTTTATTTTAACTACTTATAAAATTACTCACAACATTTTCCTTACCTACATGATATTTTAGCTGTTACGTTTTAACCAAATTTATTAAAAGTATAATTTTACAAAATATAGCCAAAAATTGTTATAATTTTACAAATTAGCCTACAGACAAAACAATAGGCCTAGTTTTTATACCATCAAA
>PXIH01S0000095.1:11192-21250 GCA_003024985.2 Euperipatoides rowelli
AAGAGCGCATGCGCCCTTGCTCGGCATTTTACGGTAATTATCTTTGAAAATCAATAATAATAAAAAATTTAAAAAATCCGTTACATTTGACCTTTAAATAAAACCAAACTTCACGAAGTAACCCATTTCTCGAGCAGGGTTAGAATGTTCGAAACGAACTAGATTTTTTTAATGACTAACGGTCTATTTAATTTCATGTGCTTAATGATGAACGGAAAAGTATCGAATAGTTTAAATAATTCAAAAAGTTAGCTATTGACGAACACCCCTTAATTAGTCTTAGGAACTTGAACCTTTAACTAACCACACTAGTGTCTTTTTCAAATGGATAGCAGCCTGTTTTTTATCATTTTCTTTAGTCCTAACCTTCATCCCAAATTGAAACCTAACTCCTATTATGTGTTAAACTCCACTATACCCCATTTTTGGTAATTTTGAAACAACTTTAGTCAACTGGTAACCAATCAAGTTTCAGTAACGTGCAGTTGTTGAAAAAGACATTACTAGTTGGGTTAGCAAATATATTCTAATGGCTTAGATAACTCACTATATGCAGGGCTATAGCCGAGAGTATATGCGGGTATACACTATATACCGACTGCTTATTAATTGCATATACAAACTGAATTTTGACTGATTTACATGTATATACTGTACCTACTGCTTATTATTATTTGCATATAACTGAATTGTGAAAATTAATATTTACATTATGCTATTTTTTTATGCTGATATAATAACCACAGAATTTCAAGCTTTAAATTTACTGTAATAGAATAAATTTTAGTTTAACTCCTTTTTAAACAATTTACTTCCCCTCGTTCACTTAGCATGCATAATAAATGTTTATCAAATTTAACTTCTGTAGAATGCAATAGACGTGAAAAAAAACTATTATTGGGTACATTTAAATTTAGAAGATTTAATACAAATCAGTGTGTCAAATTTTATCTCTTTAAAAATTTCTTAGTTATTTTCATACCATATGATTTAGTTATTACTGAGTCTGCATTAACCTAGACTAATATTTTTTTTTTTTTTAAATTAGGAGTTTGGTACTAAATTTTATTTTAACCCTTTCTGCTTCACCTCCGGTAATACACCGACATTTATAATTATTAAGTTGCGCTCCCAATACGGTAATACAGTACACTGACATTATGCCTTTCATTTTTGATATTCAATATTTTGTTCAAAAATGCTTCAATTTATTTTTTAAAAGCTTTCAAAGATTAAGAAAAGATTGGTCTTCAATAATCTAAATATTTTTTTTTTAAAAAAAAAAGAAAATATTTTAGTACAAAAAAAGAAATCAATGATAAATTATATAATTATTTTGTATGCTTCTCAATTTTAGCTTTTTTTTTTATTAAAAACTTTTGCCATTTACTTGCAATTAATTTTATCAATAGATTACTTAGTTGTTATTCACAATATAAAAATAAATTTACCTAGAAACAAAAATCAAATATCTAAAATTAGAAATGTAACTGTTTTTGTAATTTACTTGGATGATTTCCTGGACTCCACGTCCCGTGTATTGCCGACATCTCTTACTAGCGGTAGATTGCCACCTTTTTGTATTTTTGTCTTATGCTTCTTATGACACTCCAATTTAGATACAGTAAATTATGCATTTCAAAATGGCTAGAAAAAGATCTCTGAATGATGCAGAAATGGGCACAGATACAGACTCAGAATTAAATTTCAGCGATGAAATTTATGTGCCCTCTGAGCATTTTAATTAATATTTTTCGTATTGGTAAGACACATTGGAATAAATAATAGTAAATCTAAATAAGTTTTCTATTTTATTTTATGTAAGGAATTCAAATATCCAAATTACAAAAAAATCCAACAAAGAGATATTTTTTAATTAATATTCATAATGTCGGTAAATTACTAGATTATATGAAGTATAGGCTATCCCATGGCACATCGGAATAAATAATAGTAAACTTAAATAANATAGAAACAAACNTTAANTATATTTNTTATTTTATTTTTTATAAGGAATTCAAATATCCAAATTAAAAAAAAAAATCTAACAAAGAGATTATTTTTAATTAATATTTTTCGAAAAGTCGCCAAAAAAAAAAATCCCGAATTTCTTATTATTAACCCTTATAGTGGCTTTTCTGTTTCACACATTTTATTTTTTGTTTTGATTTTTAAAATCTGCATTAAATTTTGATTTTAAAAATGTATAAGTTTATTCTTATATGTTTTAGATTTTTATTAGGCCACCTTAAATTCAAAATTTGATAAATATGGTAGCCTATACCATAGGCCTAATTATCCCTGCATATGTGCAAAAAAAATCATTAGATATTCATGTAAACTATTTTAAAATTATTTTTTCTATATTTCTAATTAAAATTAAAAAAAAAAAAAATGATTTTTGTTTTTTATTGTGGAGCAGTAGAATCCAAATTCTCAGAATTTAATTAAGTGGAGTGGAAAGTGTTAATAAAATGCTACGGCATCTTTTGACCTCCAACATCTAAATGTGTAGGCTACTGTATATTTTTAATAAAGAGAAAAATTACGTTTAAAATAAAGCAAAGTTGCCAAACATTGATCTCTCTATTAGTCTTTTAAAAATCTCATTGTTAAAGTTAAACATTTTATAATCATTTCTTAATTTCCTCATTCAGAGTCACTATAATTCAAAGTTGATGACAGAGGCTTCCTTTTTGGAAATTAACAAAGTTTTAATTCTGGTTCAAGTTCACCGGCTGTGTGCCTATTAATTAAAATTAGAAATAAAATTATAATTCCTTTATAAATAAATGGTTGACTATTTAAGTGTTTAGAAATGACTTATAAAAATAATTATTTTGATCACTTAAAATATGTCAAGTTCTTCATTTGCCAACTTTAAGTGGAATAAATTACTTTTTTAAGTATCGCTATTGATAGTTCTTCTGAAAATCTTAATGTGGGCTACCTGACAAGTTACAAAATAATTACATATTATTGTATTCAAAATTGTATTTTTTTTACCATATACACTACAGTATTATTATTTATGCATAAAATATAAGCCTATTTAAAAGTTTTGAATGGCTTGTGTTGGTAAATTATTCAGTTCAATATAAAGTTGTTTATCCTATTTTAACTACATTATTTTATTTAGTTATTAGTGACTGCTGATAGGCCATTGACTAATGCAAATTTTTCAATCACAGGCCACCAAATACAATTTTGTTTTAAAAATTTAAGGGGCTTTTCCCCCTAACCCCCATGCCCCATGTGGGGCTCAGGCCCTGAATTCTGCTGGGGGTACCACTAGGCCCCCCAAAAAACATTTATACCCTGTGTTTATTTTTTTACGACAACAGCTCTGACTATATACAGTGCCAGATTATCCATAAGGCTGAGAAGGCTTGAGCCTATGGGCCCCACAGACTAGGGGGGCCCCACATCATTTAATTTTTCTTTATCCATTGACAAGAATATATTTTTTTTCAGTGTAGAGGACAAAAATAAAAGTTTGTTTATTTTTATTTATATAAAAGAAATATTACAGGCATGTTTTCCTAATGTAGCGATAGCATTCAGAATATATTTAACAATGCCTTGTTCCGTAGCAGAAGGAGAAAGATCTTTTTCAAAACTTGCATATATAAAAAATGAAAAGAGTTCAACAATGGCGCAAAATCGACTAAATGCTTTAAGTTTAATTTCTATTGAACACGAATTTGCTAAAAAAAAATTGACTTTTCAGAATTAATAAATAGATTTGCAGCTGGAGAAGTAAGTAAAGTAAATTTATAAATTGTGTTTGTTTGTGATAAGAAAAATAAAAAAATGTACCTATTAAAGTAATATGTAATTGTTTTCTAGTATTATTTATAATGTGGTTTTAAAAGGGCTCCCGAAATGTAACTAGCCTACAGGCCCTAAAGCGTCTTAATCCGGCACTGACTATATATTACATAATTTAATGTTATAAAACAAATGGACATTATCCAAAAATTTTAACCTGTATAAATCTTAATATTTCAAAATTGCTGTCATAATAAAAACAGAAAGCAAGTAGGCTGGATTTATTTGACAATAGTTGATTTTAGAAAATATAAGAACAAATCAGTGTTTTGAAGTCTAATTTATTTATAATAATTTACATCATTAATGATTATATTTGAAACTTTTTAATATACCGTACTGTAAGTATAGTACAGTATTTATTATGAAAATTATCTTTTCTAATTTATTATATTTATTTATAAATATGCTTTTTTATATTTTAAAAAAATTTACTTATTGTTTACTTTTTAAAATAGAAATCAGGACTAGAGAAAAAGAACAATAATGGAAAATTTGCCTATCAGAAAGAACCATGGACAATAAACTTTAATATTGTGACACAAAATAATTTTGACAATTATATATGGGATAATCATCAAAAACTCACATCGATTTATTTGAGATACCTATAATAATTTTGAAAACGAACACCATAAGTAATCTCATTTTTATTATTATTATTATTCCAACTGGATATGAACTCAATTCTTAACTATACTGTATTTAGTCCAAGTATCCTATAATAATCACTTACCTTGAAAGTTTTGTCTCCAAAAAAATTGATTGTTTTAAAGCCATCATTTACAACATGTTGAAGGCAATAACTTTTGTCCCAACCTACTGGAAAAACATCAAAGCTGATTTGCCCACCTAAAGTATAGAAAGACAAGAAAGCAAAATAAGTAAACAATAACAATAGTAATACCGGTAATAGATTTTAGAAAAATTTGATTAGGAGTCTGATCTTAGCATTTCATTAGTGAATATGTCCAGGAAAAATCAATTTCCCCTGATTCAAAGTATGAAAGATACTTGCTTCATATCAATACTACATATATTAAAGAGTTGAAGCTGTAAAACTCCCATTTCGAGAACCAGATTAAATTTAAAGAACAGGAATTGTGATCTGTAATGTTCAATCTACTAATACATTCATGTGGTTCTCCTCCTATCTTTGTGATAGAGAAATTTTCTATGGGTGAAAAAATATCTTAGAAAAAAAAATGGAAAATGATGCGCTGATGACTTTATGGTAATATCTCATGTAAAAGAAATGGTATCAATGTATGAGTGAAAGAAAAGATCATATCTGCTTAGAATTAAAAAGATAATGGAGATTTATTATGTGCTGATGGCTTTATAATAACATTCCATGTAAAGTGCAAAGATGTTACCAATGTATGAATGAAAGAAAAGATCATGTCTGCTTGACAATAGAAAGATAAGAATGAAGATTGATAATCAGCTGATGCGTTATGACAACATTCCATGTAAAGTGCAAAGATAATGTATGAGTGAAGAAAAGATCATTGCTTGGCAATAGAAAAATAATGGAGATTGATACTGTGCTGATAGCTTTATGGTTAAATCTCATGTAAAGTGTATAACAAACTTGAAAAGGAGGGAGAAGGAAATATAATACAAGTTAGACTGGCTCTTGGTATTGAATGCTGTGGTCAGGAATAATAAGGAATGCATGATACTTTTGCAAGTCTGGTTATTGTTTATTAGCACTGCAAAATAACATGCTCGTTAGCCAGTGACTCTAATGTAAGATGAAAACAAATAAAACCCCATGTAGGCTTAATACATAAGGCAGCTGGCTCCCACCCAGCTGATGGTACCTAGCAGTTGTGGCGAGAGCCACTCCTATAGATAAAGACAATAATTTTCTGCTAAAGCCTTCAAAATAATAATGATTATGTAAATTTTACAGTATGAATAAATTACTATCAGGTCACACGTTTAGGAAAAATAGACTGTGACAGGTTTGCAAACAGTAGCTAATTAGCTATGTTTGCTCAGACCCTGCTAACAATTACCAGGAACTGAGTGAAAGTAATCACGTTCAAACTAAAGTTAATTCCCTAAACACACGAGAAAATTTGTATAGATAATAAAAATACCAATTTCCCCATTCGTAATAAGTCAAAGTTGTTGTCAATATGTCATTTGCTACTTGAATTGGTAGCAAATTACTGAATAAAACTCCTTATTTTATACCTACTGTATATTACCTTTGTCATTTTTCAGCAAGTTACAAATACTAATTATTGTAGTTTATGAGTTTAAATATGGTTAATTTTAATCTTTGTGTATTTTACTTATGTCCCCTCCCACAGCCACTGGCCCCTCTTGAATATGGTTAACAATAGCCTTTGGACTAGATGCCTTACCTTAGAATGAGAAGATTTTAGCAATAAAAAAGCCTATTTCTCTGCCTAATTGTAATAAATCATGACAGTTGTACGAATTATGTGTGTAATTGAAGTTTAATAAAGATACGAGCTAAAGTTTTTCATTTCTCTCCGTTGTTATGGAAACCTGGGCAAGATTCACCGTTAGGGGGAGCCACTACATGGCTGACCACTGTAAATCTACATAAAGCAGATGACAGGGGATGGCAACCTATCAGAGGAAATTAAACAGAAGTTTAAACGCTCCTGACAACCTCCTAATATAATTGGTTTGCAGAGCAAAAATACGAGAGATGGGCCAGAAATTTGATGTCTAACTGAAGCTAAGCTCTGTAACCAAGGAGTTTGAACTGTTCGATAGCTAAGTGGCATTCTTTGGACTACCTCCGAAGGTGTCCACTAAAGTCCAGCTAGAAGGCAGTCCACCTTACCGTCTAAATCAACTATAAAATTAATCACTCAACCAGGTCAGCCATCCCCTCATTTCTCTTCGTAATTTCCTAGCAACCAGATTTATTTTCAAACCTACAGTATTTGTTATAGACTGTTTCCAATTTACAGACTTTACACACTTTGCTTCTCAGAAATATAGACAGTCCGATTTTATAAACTCTCATCATTAAATTCTATTTACCTAATCCCAGTTGGCTATATTCTAAACTCCCGTCCCTTCTCCCCCCTTTCTAAAATTTACTTTTCAGCCTATTTTCCTATGAGTCAATATATGTAAGGGGTTATCATAATTGTATATATTTCAAAGCGGGAAAGGATGTTTTATGTTAATTTTATTGGGCAAATAAATATGTGTATTTGCTAAGAATCCGTTGTTTGTGTATGTGTACTAAGGATTGAAATGACATATTTAACTAAACTTTCCTTTACTGATGCCTTTCCAAGCGAGCGCGAGTCAGGTTCGTACATGTGTCTTTCTACAGGCCAGGGATAATAAAGGGTTAGTCCCCCTTTCTACTCTTAGTCCCTAGTCGTCCGGTTCGGGCTGGAATTTCAGTAGGGTTTAATTAGGGTACCTTTATCTTGTCTAGTTGTGCTGATTATTTAGCCCCCGTAAGAGAATTAACCATCAATTGGCACAACTGACCTTCCAGTAAATATGTCTTTGGGGTAGCTAATATCTGATAAAAGCCTACATGTAGATATGATATATTAGTACTTTCTAATATGGGAATTTACATGTACAGTAAGTGTGGATATAAGCTAGTGAAGGAGCCCTGATATTTACTCGGTGATTTCTCCCTGGAATATATCTCTCCAATCTATACCAACCAGGATGTATTGGGATCTTATGTGCGTTTTTGCGCGAAAGTCAACCCAAGCCGAGTTTATGGGGATAATAAACAGTTAGGGCATTATAGTCTAGTACTACAAGCCCATGCTACGGCACGAGTGTTCTTACTAGCTATAATAGAGGCCTAGTTTCTATAATACATATACACATAGTAAAAATACCTACATCAGAGATGATGAAAGGTTATTATATTATGAATTATGTCGCTTAGAGACAGGGCCCCAATTTTAGTAGATATCCTCAGTAATTGTTATGTTTGCTTAGTCTTCCATGCCAGTGCTAAATCGCGCCAGCCTGAGACGGTAATAATAGAAATAACTGAACTTATCATGCTAGAATGCAACTTTAGTTTACCTAACTAGTCTTTCTCGGGATAGGATAGAGCTAACAGGGGGGAGGGAAGCTCTAGAAGATAGGCTACAACCAGCCCGGCGAAGCCTTACTACCTTGTAATATCTGATAAATATATTAGTGAAAGAAAATAATTCCACTTAGCATTCAGTCATTGCTCGATGCACAGATTATAATGAATTCAAACTAATGGATTAACTAAATCATCAGTTAAACTCATTACAGATGTTTTCACGTTATGGAAACTCATTAATTATAAGGAGATGAAAAAAAATATATATTTATTTTTAATTTATGAAAGTTTAACGTAACATTTTTCACTTATTTTAAATAAACTTTTTGTAAAAAAAAATATGCTTCAAGTTCTTCTATTGGCCTACAATTTTTAAGTCTATACTTTGATAACGTTGGGGGCTCATTTGTTATAAAGCCCTTTTTTTTAACTGTCTCACAATGTGATATTATAGATAAATTCACAATATATGAAAGATCTCAACTTACCAATAGCATATGTTAATCCAAGATCAGGAAATTCCTTTTCCAGAGATGAGACAAATTTTTCTCTAATTTTGTGTTTCTATAAAAAAAAGTAAATTATTTAAAAAAAATTAAAATGATTTATAGCTATTCAATTATTAAAAAAATTAAACAAGAGCTAGTTTATTAGTCTAATCATACCAAGAGAAATCTCCAGTACATTTATGAGCTGGTGTGTTTAAACCACAGTTGCGATTTTTGGGATTCAGCTTTAAATTTTTACTTTTTAAGAAATTTACAGTACAGTACTAGGTATTTATTTAGTTTTAAAATAATGTGAAAATATTGAAAATTGGTTAAAAATTAGTAGCCTATTTTTTTTTTAAAAAAAAAAAAATTAAGCCATGGTACAGAGTTGAACCATGTTTTAAATTCTCTTTGAATTAGTTGAACTATTCAGGAAAAATTATATGATTGAATGTGAATGAACAAAAAAAAATTATTAGGAAAGGACAATCGAAGGTGTAATTAAGTTTAGGTGTGCACAAAAATGAACCCACAAAGAAAATATAATAGAAAAATACACACATATTGTGGAATCGATTGTTACTTCTTTTTTTTTTTGGTATGATTTAGGAGTCCTAAAAAAACTGGAATAACAGGGAAAAGTACTTTTTATGGGTAAACACTGGATTAATATCTAATGCAGCTAGGCTAGATTCCTCCTTTCAGATACTATATTTCTCCACAACACACACAGACGTGTGCAATCTTAGCTATCTGTCCTTGATATCGCTAAGACATTTTTAATCAGAAAAAAATTAGACATCACAAGCTTTAAAAGCTACTGCATATCATAAGCAATCTTTGTGTATTCGGATGTTTAAGGGCACTTTGGAGAGCTAAAGGCTTACGCTAATTTTTTTAAAATTTATCTTAGACTATTCTAAATAGGAAAAATCATAAACAATAGCACAACTGACTTTTCAAGATTAGCACTGTGTTCGGGGCTTTATTTATTGAACAATATTAATACTTCTAATGCCAGTTTGAATGAAGTTTCAAATGTGCTACAGAAAAAAATTAATAAGTCTTTACAATATTTAAAAGTAAAAAAAAAAATATTTTTTCATAATTTTTCCTGAGCTTATAATTATATTTTAACAATTATGAAGCAATAAATTGATGGGTGACACAGGACAAGAATGCTATGTTTTTTTCTTTTCTAAAGCTGATTAATAAGCTTGGTCTAGGAATATTTCCTTCTGACTTCATACTATTATTTAAAAATCAAATGTCACATCTTCAAAAAGACAACATATTTCTTCATGATAGATTGCATTTTCTGCGTTTAGGAAAACTGATGAAATCAACATTCTAAGTAATTTAAAATTATTTCTACTATAGATGAATGTTTAAATTTCAACTTTTCATACAGTAACTTTATCCATAGTCGTTTAAAATATATTTTACCTTTTTTAACCCAATCTCGACATTACTACCCTTACACCATTTAATTAACATTGTGGAGATTGGAAAGGGTAAACTTGTTTAAAATAATTTTTAATTGGGTTTTAAAAATATAATAAGCAAAAAGCATTAAAAATAAATATTTAATCTTATAGAAAAATTTTTTTTCTAATTTTGAATATAAGGCCAAACAAAATAATATGTTTGTTTCCGGTAACCCGACC
>PXIH01S0000097.1:11321-22756 GCA_003024985.2 Euperipatoides rowelli
TAAAGATCGGCGGTTTTAAAAATCTCCAGATTAATATAATTAAAACCTAAAGGCAAAAATTATAATTGGTTCTTGTTAATTAAAATTGTATTATTTATACCACATGCAAGTAGTTGCCATCTGATATTGTCTTTAACATTTATGGTTATTGCATTTGAAGCTCGGTTGTTTTTCATTATTATTATCATTATTGTCAATATATTTTTTTAAATAGATCCTGTCCTTAAACAATAATTTTCTTAGAACCGTTTTCTCTGCATTCATTAGTACCTAAATTTGAAATAACACTGATCTAACATACGGTACTTGTTATGCGGTCTAAGTGGTACCCTACTGCAATTATGAAAAGTTTTTATCATTAATCCTATTGTCCACATTGTATTTATTGTCTTCAATTGTTAGAATCATTGTTAGTATCATCATACTGATCATCTTCATTATCATCATCACTGATAATTATGATTCCATTATAATTTTTTTTAAATATTCATATTTGATATTTTTATATCTTGGTTATGGAGGCATTTGATATGAACATCCTTAGCATGTTCATATCAAAGCTATTAAACTATATTTAATTTATTCCTGTTTTATACTGTATATACTGTATTTGGATTTAAATTTTTTAAAGCATCCTGTTTGATATAATTTTAATTTTCTAAATTCTATAGTTGTGATTGTCTTCAGTTATTATTAACTGAGCTAACCAAAGTTGGATTGTTGACTGAGGCTCAAGTCAAAAAGTTGCTGACCAAAAGGTAGTAAAAGAAATTATTTTTTTAGTAATTGTGCACTCTCTATTCTTTAGTTTAGTTGGATATATGTCTGCATAATTGAGAAGCAATTGGACTATATTATAATCAGACCTTTTAATTGATTTTTTTTTTAATTTTTTAAAATGCATTGAAGATGACCCAGAATAATTATGAAAGACAAAACAAAATACTTTGCTATGATTTAATTTAAAAGTTAAATTGTTTTAACTTTATTAAATAAAACCCTAAATGCTAAACAAATTCTTACAACCAAATTTCTGCAAATTTTTACTTTCATTTGATATCATGGAAACTTTAAAAGTCACAAAATATTAGCCGAGATAAAAAATAAATACCTTTAATATGTAAGGTGTGGATAGAGAGAGATTAACTAACTAAAAATTACAATGGTATTTTAATATAATTTGGAAAAAAAAAAAAAGTTATATTACTTCTCAATGTTGGATATATTGTCTTAGCCTTAATCAGGCTCCCTTAACTTTTAAGATTCATTTTAGAAGATTTTTTTTAAGCTAAATGTAAAACTCTATAAAAAAAAATGAATTAAAGAATCACGACTAAAATTTATTTACACCTTGTATCCAAAAATGTCGAATAATAATTTCATTGCATTTCATCAATTATTTTTTTAAAATGAAGTTACTTTAAAAATCATTTCATCCATTGGTTACAATGTCAATAAAAATGTCTGGTTGGAACAATTTGGATCAAATTTTAAAGGGTTGGAAGATTATTTTTTTTTACATACTTTTGTTTTTTGTTTTGTTTGATGTTTTGTACCAAATTAAAAATGTAATTGTTATGTACTAAAAGTGACTTTAACAGAGTTCTGTTATTGCTAAACAGCATTCCACTTAGAATGAAGCCAGACATGAAATCTGTTACCAGATACTGTAGATGCTTAATTAATCTGTTATATTAAATTGAAGTATTTTCTAATTTAATCTGTTAATTTTCATTGTTGAGACATGACAGGTGAAAACTGGCGATGATTAAAGAACCTAACATAAGTTATGAATTAATTATCTTCTTTCCACGGGTATAACTAACACATAGCCAATTAAATGATTGTATTCTAGACTTCCCATTGACAAATGGTTAGTTAAGGAACTATCGTACCGTTACACTTACAACTCAGTGAGTTTTGATGTGTCTACACACATTGGAATTTCACTGTTCAGTCAACAGTTTGTTGATTGAAGACGATAATTTTTTTTGTAGGTAAGTTGTTGGAATCTATTATAAAGGATTTGATTATGGTTTACTTAAATAGGAATTCTTTGGTATGTCACAGCATGGTTTTAGGAGTAAANGAAGAGGCTAGGGATTTGGGTGTTATTATTCATGAATCTTGTAAGCCTAGTAAACAGTGTGTCGAAGCATGTAAGAAGTCTAATAGAATGTTAGGGATGTTAAAAAGAACAATTGAATGTAGAGATTCTGAGGTCATTTTGCCTTTATATAAATCATTGGTAAGGCCACATTTGGAGCATTGTGTTTAATTGTGTTCTCCATACTATAGGAAAGATATAGGTTTATTAGAGAAAGTACAGAGAAGGGCTACTAAGTTAATATTAGGTAGGCCTATTGGTGGATTATAGTATGAGGATAGACTTAAAACAAAGTTATATTTAGAATGGTGTAGGCTTAGGGGAGATATGATTCGAGTTTTCAAAATAATTAATGGAATGGTAGATGTCCCTTATGATAATTTTTTTAAATTTAATGAAGATAGTAGAACAAGGGGACATAAATTCAAGTTAAGAGTTAATAGATCTAGATTATTGCTGCACCAAAAGTTTTTTTCCAACAGAGTTGTATCATTTTTGAATGGTTTACCAGAAAGAGTTGTAGAATCTAAGTCAGTTGAATCTTTTAAGCATAGNTTGGATGATTTTATGGATGNTTTANGTATTGTTTAGTTTAACTATAAGAATATAGGCTAGTNTTTCAATTGTTGGTATGTTTTAATTTTTGAATAGGTCGACAAATTAAGTAGTGAAGCTAGTTAGTGTAGGTCTGTGGATATTTTAAGCATGGAGAGGGGAGTTTAAAAATAAAAAAATAAAATAAAAAAAAATGTTAAATAAAAAAATTAGATTAGGACCAGGGACAACCTCGCGCGACTATAGTCTTTTGTTGTCCAGCATATTTGTATTTGTATTTACATCCTTCTTGAGATTGATCCAATGGATTATCAATAGTACCATTTTCTTTGTTTAATTTAAAAAAAAAAAAAATTATTTGTGATTGAAAACATTTGATTGTGTTTTATATGATTTACTTGTTTTGATAATTTTTAGTAGAGTTCTGACTTTTATTTTTTCCTTTGTGATTTTATACATTTTTTTTCATAGGGTTTTATTTACATGTCCCCTTGTTCATCTGTTTAACATACTGTATTCTTAGCTATATCAATTGTGTTATTTGAATTGTTTTTTGTTTTGTATAAGAATATTTAATTCTTAAACAATAAAGATTTGAATTTGAATTTATTACTGAAAAAAAAGGTCACACAATTCACAATTTGTCGTACAAAAATAATCGATTTAGCTGGTTCTATTACCGTACTTTTGTTTTTTATTGTACCAAATTTTAACAGGTATAATGAAATATTGTTTTTAAATGATTTATCTCTTTCGCTTTACTGTACATTTCCTTTGGGTTATTTTCTTGTGCCTGGTGATTTTTACACTTTGAAGTTAAATGTGAGAATATCTTATATACATTAATTCCAAGTTCTCATCTCTTATCTTGTTACTGCCCTTGAATTGATTCAATGTTTATCCACTATTCTGCAGCTTGCCTTTATTTTATGTACAGTATATATTTTTACAGCTGATTATTATGTCATTGTCTTTTTATTTATTTTTTTTAGGGAAAAATGCTAATAAATTTTTGCTTGTAATGTTATTCACTATGTGTGTGTGTATTTTTTTTTTTTTTTTTTTTTTTTTTTTTTTTTTTTTTTTTTTTTTTTTTTTGTCATTTTTTTTTTTTATTGTATAGCAGCATATGATTTTAGATTTAGGCAAACTAACGTTTTGTTTTATTTTGCAGCCTTTCAAAGTGGTGAAGGAAAGAGCAATAACATTGCATCTTGCTGGCTTCTGAGATCGAACTAGTGTCTTTATTTCAGTTTAGATTGGCTAAAATGTTTTTCAAATTATTATGAAATTTGTTTAAAACAATGTTTTATTTATTTTATAAAATTATAATTTTTATTGTGCAAAGAATAATATGTATATGCATGTCTGGTTGAAGTTGTTTTGAAATTAATTTTTAATGCATAAGAGTTGTTGATTTCTTTAGAAGAGATAATTGCATTCAGTATTTGTATAACACATTCCATCCCAGTAATCAATTATTTACTTTATCATTCATATTCAATGGATTCAAAATGAATATTGCTATTGTTATTTTTTTTTTTTATATATTAAAAGTCACAATAAGAAATAATTAATTTAATGTAATATGGGTAAATATTTCACTCATCTTTGTGAATTTGTTCTGTTTGTATACCGTAACCTTATGATCTTGAACTGCACCTGCAAGTTCTCCCTAGGTGTTTTATTTCTATCATGCACGAGAGTGACTAAATCAGATCAAATTTTTACACTTGTTCAATACATCCCTGTTCCACTGAATGTACATGCAATGTATTTACAGGAAGCCAACAGTTTGTCATTCTTCTTTTCGATCAAAAGCAATTTTTCTTTCTCTGTGACGCTTTTAAAGCATTCTAATAAAAACAGAAAAAGTTACCCGATAGATTATTTTGAATGAAGAAACAACTTTTATGATTATGCTTTGAAATTTTATTGCTTGCCAGTTCTTATGGAATTTCTACAAAGTGTTCTATTGAGTGAATTTTTTTTAGCCATATTTGTTATCTAATTTATGTTCATATAGATTTCTGATTTTCTTCTGAACTTTGAAATTTTTTTCACTTGCACCTCTTATAATATTTGCTTAACGGTCAAAAGTAACGGATTTTTTTTTTTTATTATTATTGATTTTCAAAGATTTTTACAATTCAATTTTTAAAATAATTGTCTTTAGCTGCTCCCCCTTAAAACAACATTGTCCACTGTATACACCAGGGGAAATATGTGATGTCATAGACTAGAAACGGATACAGCTTGCTATACTTAACTATAGAATATTTGCTATATTTGTCAGCTTAAATCTGGAAATCATATGGTGTAAGTGTTTAAATACTTGTAAAAAATCAATAAAATATTCATCTTTGTGCTATTATGGTCCAATTTGTTTTGTTTTTTTAAATCAAAATGGCCTTTAATACAAGTTGAACATACCTCTATTTACATGTTAAATCATTACAAAGAAAACAGCTGTAGATTTTCGTCATCAAATTAATATCGGACCCAAAAAAAATGTGAAAGTTTCAATTTGTAATCTCAGACTGAGGATAGCAATAGTCTTAATTTTATCTTTAAATAATTTTTTTTTTCTAGTGGAATTTTTTTTTTTAGTAATTAACTTTGAAAATCAATAAAAATAAAAAAAACTGTTACATTTGATTAACATTGAGTGATAACTGATTTATAGTGGTACATATTTCTGATTTTTCCACTCTTGGGCGAATGCACTAACCTGGATATTTTTGTTATTCTATTACTGTAAGTTTTGAATGAAATAAAAGGCTAGATTCATAGATTAGAATGGAAAGCTCTCAAATTTTATATTATAGAGCAGTTTAGTATTTTAGTGATTAAAAATACAATTCACACAGCAAGTTTGTTCCCGTATCACGATCAACTGACGATTCTAATCATACTATAGCCCTTGCTGTATATAATCTGAATATTGCAGTACTCATTTCCTGAATACTAGCAAGAGCATGCGCTCTTGTAAATTCCTTAGAAAGCTATTGTTAATCTAATAGAGAACTAGAAATAGTTTGGCATTAGAATTATGCTTGTTTTCTGGATTAGGTCTTAAGTTTGTACTATAGTAAATTTATGATGTTAGCTTTTTAATAATTCATATACCGTAATATGTTAATAATTCAAGCTCCGAATGAGCTGTTGCATTGAGAATTTTTAAACAAGGCAGTAAGATCTACCATTTATAAAAATAATTTGACACATCCCATTATACATTATACTGTAAGTATGCATTGGATTTCTAATAAATAATGATACAATATATTTCTAGTAAATAGAGCTACTAGTAAAATTCTTATTTTAATAATACTGAGTAACTTCTATTTTTAAATATCTACTGTAGTGTGTCTATTTGCTAATTATATTTCATAACTAACTTCTTATGCTGTACAATTCCATCTGTGTTACCAAGTAGACTTTCCTCAGATATTTGTGAAGCTATGTTAGCTCATTGAAATTTTTCAACTTTACAGTATTGGTACTATCTTTGATGCTACATTTATTGAAGACATGTAAACATAGTGTGTGTGTGCTTACATCCAAGTAATGTAAAAGATGCAAACTACTTTCTGTATATCTATAAAGTAGCATAGCTATTTATCAAACTAATATCTATTTTTTTGCTAGTAATTAGTAGTGTTTTGAACGTGTTTTAATGGCTCAAGATATCTTAATATGTAGTCTCCTCTGTGTATACATAAAAAGAAATTAACATTTTGCACGAATAGATTATGCTTAATTAAATTCAGTAAAGTACTGGTACTGTTTATTTTGAATTCATTGGAGTTCCATTTTTTTAGCTACTTAGATTTTATTTTTAATATGTATTTAAAATTTATATTCTATACAAAGTATTTATATAATATAATTTTATTAAGTATACAGCATACTAAAGGATAATTAAAATAAGTGACATTTTGAGAGACTTTCAGATCTCTTTGCTTCAAGAATGGGTTGTCATTTTTTAATCTATTTTTATTTATTTGTGTTCCCCCCACTCTGTCTCAGAAGCTGGCAGGATTAAAGCTGCTGGCAGGACTGTGCAGCGCTTGTCCTGCTTAAACCGGCCAGCTTTTTTTTTTTTTTAATTTTTATTTTTTGCAGTTGCATGCCTTGCTGATCACTAATGCTTTAACATCTTTATCCTTAACTTGCCTAGGAGCTCCCCCTGGTCCAGCAAGACCCCTTCCCCACACTTGTAAGTCATCATACAATTCTAGTTAGGGCAATCCCCATTTAGTATTATTTACTACTACTCATAATGCTAAACATTGTTTTGTTGAAAGAGAGGTCTTGATTGTGACATATACTTGTGTGACTAATTTTCTTAACTTAATTTTTGAATAATAAAAATAAATTCATCTCAGTTTCATCCAGTATTTAAAAGTTTGTAAAAATGAAATTTTTAATGAAGCTTTTAGGCTTCTGTTAAAATATTTTTTAAATTAAATATGCACTATTAAAGTAATTTGCATACCTATGTTATATTGAATTATTTGCGAAAGACAAAGTAATTTTGTGCATTTCCCATTTAAAGTACAGTATATCTATACTATATACTGTACATATCCTAATTATGTATCTTTACCTGAACATATAAAGTAAAGGTACATAATTTTATAATAAATTTATACATACTGTATGCACTTTGGACATGTAATTGTCAGACTTAAAACCTGAAACATAATCTATTAAGACATTTCTCTTAAAGCCTATGTACAGTATATATACTACAATAATTTATCGGTCCCAGGTTGTCCTTAGTCGGCAGCAACCATTACGACATACTGATAACTGAGAATAAAGTAGATGCTGAATCTTTTAGAATTAAAATTAAAAGGAGGTATGAAAGTGGGAAAAATTTACAGAGTAACATAACATTTTAGGAAGGTAGATTGTGACACGCGACAATCATATTCAATTAATAATGTAGAACTAGATTTGCTAGGCGACTGGTTGTAGTATATTACCTAGAGACCCTATAATACGAGTGACTGGCCAATGAAGCACCAAACTTTTATCATAACCGACATTTTGATTCCAATAAATGAAATTTTACTACACTTTAAAGATGACTGATATTTACAGGGCCAGATTAACAAAGGGATCCATCTAAGCCAAGCTTAAAGGTATACTATCACCAATTTTTTTTTTTAATTCATATAGAAAGAATAGCCATATAATTCACAAATTTCTATTTTTTTTTTTTTTTAAATTTAATGTTCTGTGATTTTATATTAATATTTTAAAAATTTGGTCACGTGTTTATACACTCCAATATAGACAACCCCAAAAGTGATGACAGTGTGTGAAACGTCACTTAAGTAACCTCTTTAACTTACGGCTATTTTCACTCTATGCAAATCTAATGGTTGAGAATTAAATAGCCGTTTAGTTTTAAAATTTAATCAGTTTTTTTTTAATTCTTAATTTTTTTATATTTTTGTTAATTTAATTTAATAGGTGAAATAAGCCTTAGACTTTTTCACCGACAGCATTTGTCTAAAATAATTATTTGAAATGTATTGGAAATATAATCTATTTTTAAACTGTATAGTATTAGATGACAATACAATCGTCTTTGGGAGAGAATTCCATGCTTTTATTAGTTATAAAAGCAAATCAGAATCTTTGTTTGTGCTATTTCCTTTTGAAGTTTAATATAACATTTAAAATGACATGTGAAGTACAGCCTTTCTTTTACGAGGCTCCGATGGCATTCGGCATCCAACTCTGAAGACTTAGCTATGAAACATTAAAAAAAGGCTACAGTAGTTAATTTTATAGAATATAATATTTAGGGTTCTGGCATTGAATAAAATTTAAATGACTGGTTCTAAACTTGAAATTTTTAACTTAAAAAAAAAAGGCTATTATAAAATACATTTGATAAATCAATGAGCTTAAAATCATTTTTTTTTTCCTAGTAAAATCAACCCCATATTGGAACAATAGTTTCCATTTATTATTATTATTTCTATGTTTTAACTAGCAGCAACTACTAAATTTATGAGAACCCAGTGTTTCTTTATATATCTAAAACAATGATTTACATTTAAATTGAAACTATTTTTAGTATACTGTAATTCAATTAAAGGAATATTTTTTTTTTTTTAGTAGGTATCTGACGCACACCATTAATTTGCCGATGTACAAACATCACGAGAACTTGTTTACGTTTCTGTTTGGTCTTAAAACTTTATTAATTTAATCCGATCTCCGTGTAAATTATATGTCATCTAATTTGACCATATTGCGTCCGATTATGAACTTTGATTTACTCCAAATGTTCTAAAAACTTAACTCCAAAACTTGTTTTTTCTCCTTAGTGTCTGGATCTCAGACCTACCTTTGTCATGCAGTCTATTAGGTGACTACTAACAACTCAATTACTCCAACTCTACATGAATATAATAAATTAAGAGATCTCTAACCTTAACTGCACACTGACCTAACTCCAACTTAAATATTTAAGTATAAATAAATAAATAAAATAAAAGCCAATCGGAGGTTTACTTGCAGATAGAATGCAAGCCGATATCTGATTGGCTGTTTTTGAGCTGCATGACAATGTAATTCTGAGATTCAAAGTGCCGTTGTGCAAACATTGATTATTTATGTTTGTTAGGTTTCAGAACTGCTTTTAATACTTAATAATTTTAATCCGTTCTTCGTGTAAATTTATGTCATCTAATTTTCCCATATTGAGTCCGATTATGAACTTTAATTTACTCCAAATGTGCTAAAAACTTATATCTGTAGAGTGTGTTTTGAACATATTAAAGTTTTATTTTTGTCGTAGTCCAGGCTGCACTCTTAATATTTTGTTATCCAACTATTTCTTATTGTATCATCTTTAGGAAATTTGTGTAAGTGAAGATAGATTCTTCTGATTTTGATTATTACTGCATCCCACAGCCACACACTTTATAGACATATTTCTCTGGAGAACTAAAGAATATAAAAAATTGGAATGTTTTATATTCTTTAACCATGTGTTTACCAGGCAAAATGGAGTATGTTGGGTGTAAGCTGAAGTCACTGGCTTGTACACAAAAATGGCAAAGTGGAAATGAATGGCGACCAGAAAAAAACCGACCAAATTCACCACTTTAAAATTAGAATAACAACTAAATAGTTCATAATTAAGAATTAAAAATTATATGTATCATTTTTTTTTTAAATCTGATTTTAAATAGCTAAAGTTGTTTTTTGGTGATAGTATACCTTTAAAGACTCGCTATAGGGAGCGTCTCACAATCTGAATTGGAAAACATAAGACATTTTTTTTTTTTTTTATAACTTAAGATCAATTTTATTTTTTACTTTAATGAACATAAAATATTGTTTAAAAAAAAAATATGTTTTAAAATAAATGAAAAAAAAGAAGAAAAATTGATAATTTATAATCGTTATTGTCATTATTCTTTCTTGTTAATTTTTTATTTATTTTAAAAATTATAACACAGCTTAGGAAAAAATAGAATCCAATTTATTATTTGATTTCAAGCAATAATAATTAAAAATGCAGCAATGCCTGCTGCCACTATGTCTACAGATAGTCTATACAACCCTTCGACTTGCGGTAAAATAGAGACTGTGCAATTGTTTTTTGAAATTGAATGCACCTTTTCAGCCTTCCCTTTAAAAACATTGTTCATTTTGATACAAAAATAAACTTGTTGAGGTATTTCCAAATGTTGAATTAGCTTTACAAAGTTTTTTGGCTATATAATGTGTCAAATGCATCTGGAGAAAGATTTTTTTCTATGTTAAAATTAATTAAAAATGTGCTGAGAAATTCCATGTTAACAAAAAAATAATTTATTAGGCATACTTAGTATAGAATATCAATTTACAATAAAACTAGCAAATAAGTCCGTTACACGGGCATCAACCATTTTTTTTTTGTTTACGCCCTTTTTTTATCTAAGAGAAAACACCACTTAAAGTTTCTAAAAATAGTTCCCGCGCGATCTTTTAAGCCCGTTACACAGGCATCCAACGGGTTTTTTATATACAATATATCACAGCGATCTAAGAAGAAGAAGAAAAGTTTTGAATAAGCACGTTAGATGGCGCTGTTACTGGCTTCGGAACAGTATCACATCATTAAAATCTAGGATTAGATTTTAATGATGTGATACTGGAGTTTGCTGCAAAAAAATCTAGAAAACATTTGATTTGAATAATACTGTACCTGTATTTCTATTGTATTATTTGTATATGTTAATGCCAAAGCCTGAGTAAATTACCGGAAATCAATGTTACAATGAGATGTCAAATGTCTGAAGCTACTTTAATCAATCCTTCATCGAAGATAAATGACTGACAACTAGAGTGATGAAATGTATCATATTATAGCTGTCTTCAGCTTAAAAAAAAATTATTTGGCGAGGTGGAGGTTCACCCCTTTACCCGCTGAAAAGGCCACTACACTGGATCTTACCCCAAAAGCTTTTCTGGAGGCCTCAGTATTTTCTTAAGGCCAATGGCCTCAAGTACGGGTACCCTTAAAGGTCACCCGAAATGGAATTTTTTTTTTTTTTTTTTTTTTATGATTTAATTTCAAAGAAAATTACTAAAAAAAAATTATTCCACTTGGTTAAAATAAAAAATTCCTCCCCATAAAAAAATTATTAAGAAATGAAATTAAGAAATATTTCTACTTAGGTCAGAGGTCACCAGAAACGATTCATTGGGTGTGAGGTTATCTTGTGACATCATATAGATAAAACACTAATAGGAA
>PXIH01S0000098.1:55669-66255 GCA_003024985.2 Euperipatoides rowelli
TTTGCAGCTTATAGATCCGGGCCTGCCTATTGACATCTATCTTGATCAGTGTTGGTCCGGCCAAGTCGGCTGGTCGGCGATCACAGAGGTCCAGAGGGCCTTTTGGAATTTTTTATTTTATGTAGGTAGCCTAATTAGATAAAAAAAAAAGTTATCATGAAAGCAGGGCTTCACATTGAGGGGTGGTGGAGGGGTCTGTAGTCCCGGGACCGAAGAGGGTGGGGGGTCCGTGTTTGAATAAACTATAAGAAAGTAAATAGTTATGACCAGGGCTGAAGGGATTGGGGGGGGGGGAACCCTCTAGGCTCGGTAAAGGTAAACCAGGGAACCATAGGCCCGGTAAAGAGAAACAAAATGTCCATATGACCAAAAAAAAAAGCTTATCAAAATTTCACAGAGGGCTCCCATAAGAAAAAGGCTTATCAAAAATCTAAGTTATGCAATTCATTTAGGGTATGTTTTTTTAAAAAATTCCTAGCACTCTGAGTACTTAAGAGCGCACTCTGAATCCCGAGAAATCAGATTTTAAAACAATCGGTGCATGCGCTTTCGCAAATTTTAATAAATTTCAAGCACTATGGGAGTGAGTTCTTATTACAACTAGAAAAAAGCATCGGGATTCAAAGCACTACCCACAATGCATTGCAACAATCAAAATTCAAAATGGAGGAAAATAAACTTTATTGATATTTACTTGTGTCACATCTGACTTAATTGGTCAATATTTATCTAGGCGCTACTTTCTCTATTTTCTTATTTTGACTATACGTGAGCTTTTACGATGGCAATGTCTATTTTTTAAATGCTGAAAAATGAATTGTTTTCAGTCAATGAGATAGCAATAGCTACTGTTTACGCCTTGGTAGTGGAAAATCCAGACACCCCATGTTCGAATCCTGCTATGGACATTTATTTTTTTTCTGTCTGACAATAGACCTTTAAAACACCTTCTAGTAAAGATTTAGCTAAAATTAGAGTTTTAAAGGCTTTTTTAAAATTTACACTTTTTCTCCTTTCGTCTCCATATTTTATTACTCTGTTAGCGTATTTTTAATCTCGGACTCTATTTCGCTCTGTTTGTACTCTGTGACGTGTACAGCTACTCGGAGCTCAAGCTCAGAGTTTTTAAAAATCATAGACCTTGACCATTCTCATCAGATGGCCCAAAAGGCCAACTAACACTGTTCTTGATTAAATTAAGTTTAAATTTGCTGAGCAAAATCAGAAATTTATAAACAATTAGAAAAAACAACTAAGTAATTGGTGCCTCTTTTCTGCACATATGACGTCAACACAGTTGAAGAACGGGATACTTCGGAATATGTGACATCATCAACAATGCATTATTAGAAATTTTGAAAAATTAAAAAAAAAATTTCTAAGTATTTCGCGAATCATTCTTCACAATAGGTTCAAAATTGGTAGGTGTGATATCATACAGGTCTATAAATATTCCCAAAGTGGACGAAGCATTTCGGCAAAAATCAGAAAATTATAACATCCATCTGCGCCCCTTAATTACCTTGAATCCAGTCATAAATTGTTACATGTCATGCCATAAATCCCTAGTACAAATGTATCAAAGCATAAGGTCATGTGTTGTCACATATGGGTTTGACACCCTCCATATAAAACTAAAAACTATAAAAAAATTAAAAAAAAAATTCTAAATTGATTGCGCATCTGAATGATGTCATATTCAGCTCATATTACCCAGAATTCATTGCTCAGCAAATTCCGATCAAAAATAAGATAATTAAAAAATTAGACGCCTTTTTGAGTTTTAAAAAATACCCAAAATTTATTGCAAACGACCCACAGTATATTGGGAACAGCATAGCCAAATATTTCAGAAGTATTTGGGAAGCTTCAGAAAAAGACATCATCATTATTGCCGAATATGCAAATGAAACGATGTCATCATTAGAAAACTTTGGGAATGTTTGGCATTATCCATGATGATGTCATATGTGGTATTCAAAAATCATTTGCAAAGCATTATGGGTAAATTATATATGCAAATGAACCACACACCCTTCGGGAATGTTCAGAACTTTTTTGATGCCATATGCAATGCATTATGGGTAATATGATGTTCTACCATTGCAGACGCAATGCATTATGGGTCCATTAGTAATGTCATGTCATAATGTATTGTGGGTGCTAAAATCTGGTTGGTCAGTGAGCCAGAATCTGCCTTTTATACCTACTTAATGTACAGTATATACAGTATTGTACAGTATATTCTGTATACACTGTATATTGTATATACTGTGAATATACTACATTGTATAGTTCTGTATACTTTGTACACATTATATATACAGTATATATTTATAAATATATACTTGATTTTCTTTAATGGTAAAGCAAACAAATTAAATATAGTTAAAGTGTGACAGTGTAGGTGTTTGAAGGTTCTGTTATGTGTTCATATATTTTTGATTGTGTGTGTGTTCCTAGGCCGTGGGTTTTCATCGCCCTGGTAGTCTTCGCCTTGCCACCACTCCATCTCGAGTTGATGAATTCAAGTATCAGATGCAGCGACAGGGCTGGAACAAAGCTCCACAATATTTGATTGGTCCTGAAAAGATCAAAGAAATATTTCCTCTCATGAACACTGATGATGTATGTATTATTATTATTATTATTTTAAAATTCACAAGGAGTCTATAATTTTGAGTTTATTGTTAATATATCCACTGAAAATTATAGGTACCGGTAATAGTTTTCAGTGGATTTATTTTTATTTTTTATAATGGTCTTGATAGTAGCATTTTCGTTTTCATCTTATAACTTAAACAATGATGATATGATTTCCTTTCAATTTCATTAGCTTTTTAAACTTGAAATTATGATCTTTTTTACTTATGAAATTAGAGCTTAATCTCAATTTTTTTAATACTAAGGCTGAGTAAGAGTATTATAGCATTCAATTTAAGAGACTGAAAGATGTCCTTTGGCCTCTTTGGACTTAGAATCAAAAGGATAGTCAACAAACAAACAAAAAATAATTATTTATCTAGGGTTGTTGACAACACAGCACATTAAATGTTTTTGAAGTTGCACTTCTATGCCTTAATTGCAAGCAAATTATTTTTAGCTTATCTTCAGCTTCTGCACTGAAGCCTCATGTTTTGGTGGCTTTATGTCTCACTCATGATCTTGGCCTAACAGCTGCTCTACAAATATAAGACATTAAACTAGTAAATAGCTTAAACTGAACTTGGTTTATTTTTGTTATTAATGTATGATTATTATATATAGTAAGTTTATTATTACTTTTATAAACACTAAGGGTACCATATATATTTTAAAAATCTCTGAGTATATCAGATCACGCTCGAATCCAGAGAAGTCGGATTCTAGAAAAATTGGATCATGCTCTGTTGTGGATTTTAATAAACTGCGATCACTCTCATTGTTTATTAAAATCGGAGCAAGAGAGAAGTACCTAAAAACTGGAAGGTCTAAGTCCCATTTTACCCCAATTTTCAACATCGCATGCATTTTCGTCATGACGGAAGTGGACTCAAAATTATGGAAATCTATTATTTCACCTCTAGATTATCATAGGCATAGTGGATTTAATACATATTAGGGCATAGGGTTCAGTGTTACGGTAAGGTTATGCCTGTAAATTAAAATATAAGGTTGCTAGCAATTTGATGATGTGACTAAACGGGACTTAGGCCTTTCAGTTTTTAAGCGCTCGTAGCAAGAGCATCGGGATACAGGATTACCCACAATGCATTGTAACAAACTCTAAAATGTAGGAACATAGACTCGTTGACATTTGCATGGCCTAAAATGTGAACTGAATTGGTACAATCTTTGTCTAGCTGTATATTTTTCTATTTTAATTATAATGAGATCTTACACAACAGCGATGACTGTTTATTGAATACTGAAAAACTAAGATGTTTCCAGTCAGTGAATTATCTATAGCTACTGTACACTTACTTCTCCGATGTACGCCATCTTTTATTACTCTGTTCGCAGATGTAATAATTTCAGTCTCTGTCTTGCTTTGCAAATACTTTGTTTATACTCCTTGACATGTCGCTCAACTCGGAGTTTTTTAAAAAACAAGCCTAAGACACTTCTGTTTCTTTTCAAAGAATTGTGGTTTTTCATTTAATATTACAATAAACTGTATTTAACACACTATTCGGAATGAGCAAAATAGCTACTGTATATCCAGTAAAATTTTGGGCAGGGTATTCCTCTCGCACAAAAAAAATGACATATCAAATAATTCCCAAAATAAGTATAATTTAACAGTAATTATAATTTTAAAATTTACAACTTCTTTGCTTTTTTTTTAAAAAAAAATTAAATAACTCTAATAATCCATTAGGTAATTATAGAAAGCGCTCAAAATAATGTTTTAACTTTTACTGGTCCTCTCCGTGTTGTGTTTTAAAGAATTTCGTTCTGAATAGTTTAATCAATGAAATAAATGTTCTCTAATTCTTCGTGAATTATCAAACCTTCATAAAGCTTCTTGGTATTTTTTATATGATAAATATAAACTACAGATTTCCTTCTCACAAGCCCTGAGCTGTTTCCAAGGTATCTTTTAGTAGGACCTATAAAGATTAATAGTGCCCTCCTCCAAAAGATATTTATTAAATTAATATCACCCATCCCTCCCTTCAACATACAAAAACATCCAGTTGAGAAATTTCTCTCCAATCCGTCCTACCAACAGTTGACAAAATCACGGAAAATGTCCTGCTAGTTTTTTTTCGCTACTTCATCAACAAAAGCTTTAAGAATATTTCTGTCAGTAAAATTTTTGAGAAATTGTCTTTTAGCATTTCACCTCTACCTATTGATAAAAATTTTAGTTAGACCTATTTCAAAATTATATTTGGGTTAGCTTTTCTAAGATGGCTCTCAGTCTCGTTAAGTCGGACAACCTTTAAAGTTTACCGTTATTATTTTATTATTTAAAATCACTATTGGAAGAATCGCAATATTATAAGACACTTCACATTTGAATTATTCAACATGTTTATCATAATGCTTTCATTTGAGACAACCATCATAGCCATCATATGTCAAAAAAAAATAATGGTAATATTTCACCCAAATTAAATTTGCCTCATAAAATTGTAGTTCTGAGTCTATACTTTGGTGACTTGGGTGTATTTAACAGATTTGTAATCAAGGTGATTAATCTTAGGATCAAGGCTGGACCATTAAGTTCAATACCCAGATCATTAAATAATTTAGATTCAAGATAATGTTAATTCCAGGACAATTAAAGGCTAGTAGATTCAAGCCAGAGAATTAATGCATAATTCATGAAGAAAAATATAAAATGAAAATTATCTCAATTTTTACTTTAAATAACAAGCATACATTAATCAAAAATAACATTGAAATTTATCAGTTAATTTAACTAATATTGGGTTAATAAAAAATTGTGAAGGGGTTATCCTTTTATATATACCGGTATATATATTTTTAATCTTGAGGGGAATTAGTGATTTTGGTGGTTCAGAAGACATATTTTTAATACTGAATTTTTTATATTTTGATAAGCCCTATTTTTAAAGATTTGTATTAACAATAAATATAAATTTGTATTTCAGGTATTAATGGGTTTGTTCAATCCCGGTGATGGACATATTGATCCATATTCCATGACCCAGGCACTTGCTATAGGAGCTAAGAAATATGGTGCTGAGCTTATAATGCCTGCTAAAGTTACTGGCGTAACCCAGAGAAGTGATGGAGGGTGGGATGTGACTACACAACATGGGACTATCAAAGCCAAGAGAGTTGTTAATGTTGCAGGTATTATGGCTAGTAAAGTGTAATTTTATATATAGCCTATATTGTAAAGAATATAAGTGTTTACCTTACACTCTTCACTGGTAATGTCGAATACTGGAAGCAGGCACAAACTAACACTGGTTGGTAAACATATATATTTATTGTAAATAAAATATATAACATTAAAACAAGAATGTAAAACTCCCATACTAACATTTACCGTTACATATGGTACTGGGGGGAGACGGGTTTCTGGTGAGACCCTGCCTCTCCAGCTACAGTAAATAAAATAACAGAAAACTAGGGAACATAAAACTGTGCGCTGGAAATGCAGAGCCTTTCCATAAGGAAACGCAGACTAAACAATTGGAGTAAGCGCCCCTTTTTAATTAAAAGGGGGCACGCATGCTAATCAAATAAAATGAATGAATGAATGAATTTAGCTAATTAGAACATTCAGGCAAGTTTGATTATTTCAAGAGATAATTATCTTCAGCAGCTATATCCTCCGCTTTTAACGCAACATTTTATTAATAGCTCTTAAACAAATGCCGTGTTACGAAACTAATCGTAACTTGAAATTAACTCTGCTAATACTTGAAGGTACTAATTAAAAACAAAAAGAGAAATAAAAAAAATCCCAGTCGTTATAATATACTGTATATTTTTTATTTTATACTTAGACTATACTAAGGGGGGGGGGGCTGTGTATGAACAAACTCCATAAGAAACTATATAGTTACGACCAAGGGTGATGAGAGAGGGGGGGGGCATAAGCCTGAATAAGGGGCCGTAGATTAAATCAAGGTCAACTAAACGTCCATACAACAACAAAAAAAAAGGTTATCAAAACTTCACACACAAGGGGTCCACAGGTCCATCAAAGGTAAACAAAGCGTCCATACAATCCCCCCAAAAATAAGCTTATCAAATCTTCACAAACAGGGTTATCAAAAAAAAGGTTATCAAAAATATGAAAGGGCCCCATCTGGATTTCTAGTCCCTGGTCCCTGAAAAAATATGGGGGCCCTGCTAATAGTTGATGAACCAAATATTTTTGATTAAAAGTTTTAGGACTTTTCTATTAGGTTTTTGTCATTTAACCACCATGATTTAAAATACTTAATAATCTTGATAATTGAAGCTATAAATTATTATAATAATTATGATTTGGAGGAAACAATATCACAATAAAGTAATAGTAGTGAATATTTCCGCACCTTTAACATTTGACCAACATTTTCCCAATTTGACAACAATATTAACATTTTTAAAAATTATTTCAGTAAATTCATTGATCATTAAACTTCATTAAAAAAAAGTCAATGTAATTGACGTTAAAACCGAATCATTGTGATTACTCCACCATATTGAAGTAATCACAATAATTACAAAGACAACATTGAAGTAGTTCAATGTTGAATATGGAACAATGCCAAAGGAACCAGTTCCTGAACTAGTTCCTTTTTAAAGAACAACCTCAGAAGTAATTCTTTCGAAAAATAGGCATAGTTACCTTACTTGGTGGGTCAGGCACAGGGACTGATTACTTTACCGTATAATTTCTCAATAGAAAATAAGTTGTAATTACTCCCTAGACCTGACCGATCACATGCTGTCTGCTTAATAGTTAAATAAATGTCCAATAAAAATCACTTTTTATTACAAAATGGTTAAAAAACAATTTTAACGAAGCATTTAATTTTAAAGAAGTGTATGAAAAGAAAAATGTTTCATTTTATGACAGCACGGTTGAGAAGAGAAAATAAATTCATTTGTAACTTAAAAATCAAATTTAGAACCTTTAATAAATTATTAGACTCACGAGGTGTTAAAAATTGAAAGGCCTTATAAATTTTAGTCACATGATCAAGATGGATAGCTTTTTTTTTTAACCTTACCACAACCCTGAACCCTAACTCCAATACTTATTAAACCCACTTTTTCCCCAACCCTATGATGATGAAGGGGTGAAATAATACTTTTTTGATCGATTTCGAGAATTTTGATCCAATTTCCGGAAAATTACCGTAATGATAGAAATATATGAGCAGATGTTAAAAACACGGTAAAATTTTTATAAGGCCTTTCAATTTTTAACAGCTTCTATTAGAATCTGGATTTTTTTTTTTAAAAAAAGCAAAACAATGTTGTGATATTAAAATAAAGGTTTTAATTTAATCAGAAATATACGAGAACTTAGACTGAATTTAAGTTTCTTTTAAAATTACACAGTCTTATGTGCTATATAAATACCGTACATACAAAATTTATATAAGAAGTTAGTACATGTAATAAAGTTGATTCTTTCTTATTTATTTATTTTTTAGAGATTCTGAAGCTGTAAAAAGTTAATTTTCTTAAAATATGATAATTAAAGGATATGGCAAAAATAATCAGATTTTTTTTTTCCAAGTATTTATAATATGATGATAAGGTACATTATGCCTGTATATCACCAGGTCATAAACTACGTACTATATACAGTACTGTATATACTATACTGTAGTCTTCTATACAAGTATACGGTGTATACATGGGTGTATACACGTACAGTCCATCAGAATAAAAAAGCTTTACTGAAGCATGATATTAAAAAAAATCTAATTTAATAATTAATTTTACTAGCACCCGTCTCCTTTCCCTTAATGATAACCTATGGATTATAAAGCACTAACAGTGAAATTCTGGCATACATTATATTATTATAAAATCATATATGCAGTATAGTGATTAAAATTTAATAGTAATCTTAAATTTATTAGTCAAATTAAAGTTTTCCTACATTAATTAGCTTTTAAATTAATTATTTATTTGGTTTTAAAACAATCATACCTCTGTGAATTATATATACTTCTCTTTATTCATTGGAAAATTTGCTTTAGATAGACTATAATTGTTTATATCATTATTTTCTTTATATTCAGGTTTCTGGGCCAGAGAAGTAGGTTTACTGTCAGGTATTGAGCTTCCCCTCGTGCCTGTCCATCATCAATATGTGGTGACTTCGACGATACCTGAAGTTAAAGCACTCAAAACTGAAGTTCCTGTCATTCGAGATTTAGATGGTTCATATTACCTCCGTCAGGAAAGAGATGGTCTTCTTGTGGGTCCTTACGAGGCCCCAGAGAAAATGAAAATGTGTGAAGACTGGGTTAATGATAGAGTTCCACCTGGTAAGTTTTGAGGAAAATGTATTTGTATAAGCTGCAATATATACTATACAGTATACATATGTATATACTGTATATATTATAATGATAGCAGGTTTTATACTGTATCACTACAGGTAAAAGCAATGACTGGAAGCAAACAGCTGGTAGGAATAAATAATATTTTATTTGACATCAGTTTCTATGACACAAGTTAAAAAACAATAAGAATGAGGCTTATTGTGGTATTATTACCACAATAGTGGTAATAATACCACGGACGGAGGCGGCAAGACAGACCTAGAGGGCCACCAACCCTCTAGCACAGTAAGCAAATAATAAAATAACATGTAAATATAAAAGACTAGTTGCTAAAGGGCAGCTCCCTTAATATGCGACTGCAAGCCAAGATTCATGTGTATGCTACTCTTTATATTGGGAGAAGCATACACACAAATTAACAAATAAATGAATTAGTTAGCATATTCAAGCGCTTTGAATATTTCAGGAGTTACAGTAATTAGATTTAGAAACCTCTCGCGTTACTTTACTATGACATTTACGCAGCGTTAGTTACGTAAATGCCATATTAAGAAAATAACCAAACCCTGAAATAACTCAGATACACTTGAATGCACTAAATAATATACAATAAAACAACTTTTCACGAACCGTTAATTACAGTATACAGTATAGATATACTGTATATACAGTATTATACTGTGTTATATACACTAACCTTCACGCTAAATGGCGATTGTGTGTTTTATTGTTAATTGTTATCATTTCTCTAAAAATAAATGGAATTAAAAATCTAACTTTTTTATTTTTACATAGCTTTATATGTATTAAATAAGAATTTTTTTTTTTCCTTGAAAATTTTAAATATTTGCAAACACGGTAAAATTACAAAAAGCTTCCTATGGGGTTCCATTAAAAAAATTGCATACTTTTGCCAGATTGGCACTGTAGTCGATACACTAGTTAACATCGGACAACTTTTGAAAATCTTCTTATTAATTAAAACTATTTGCATAGAATGATAGAGGAATAAAGAATGATTTTATTTAAAAAAAATCAAGTTTCTAAGTCAAGGGGATCAAATTATATGAACGATTTAAAATCACGTTAGTTTCCCAGATGCTATCGGTTGAACCTGTCATATGACCTTTTATCTCTTGATTTACAGAAACTACAAAAAGATTTCTATCATATTTCGACTCCTCCCATTGACCCCTTAATAATCTTACTAACGTGGCTTACTAAAATATTCATTAAAAAAAATATTAATAATTTTAACAATTTAAATGCTTGGGAATGTTAATAAAGAGTTATATTTTCGAACAATAAATCATTACATCTAAATAAGTTTAGAAATATGATTTATTTGGTATTTAGTACGCTTTTTTATATTCTATTCTATTGCCTTAGGGCAAAATCATGACATAGTAGGGAAATCTTGATGTAGTTTCTGTAAATCAAGAAATAAAAGGTCATATGACATGAATATATTCATTAGACATTCAATAAACGTTCAATTACTATAAACATCTTCTGATCTCTTTGGATTTAGTATGGAGCTTCGTGGAGAGATTTTTATGCGCCCTCACTACATTACACATAAACACTAGCGTTTGCCTGATTAAC
>PXIH01S0000099.1:77528-87946 GCA_003024985.2 Euperipatoides rowelli
AATATAATAAATAATTTCAGTAAATTGTTAGATTTTTTTTGGGGTGCGGGGCAGGAAAATAATAGTAATTACTTCACCCAAACCTTTTAAAAACTAACCAACATTCTTCCAACTCAACTATAATGTTACATTATAAATATAAGTAAATTTCTTTTTTTTTTATATATATATCACTGATTTATAATTTTACTTTTTTTTTCTTCTGTTCAAGTTAGTCAAAAACATTAAATGATATTTTTTTAGGCCGGCGACACACTGAGCGATACGATAACTCGCGTTGCCTACCATTGACCCGCGATGAAATTCAGTGAAAAATAAAATAGGTGGCACTCACAATGAGCGTTACCTCGCCGTGGTTTTTAAACTGGGGGCAGCACCTGCTTTTTGGATACACTGGCTGCACCTTTATTGTTTACAATCTACACAAGATGAAGATAACACAACTTGTTTGTTTATCCCTTTTACTGAGTTTGTTAAAATAAGTTCAAATGTTTATGGGTTAAACCAAATACGAGTTACAGCAGGTCAATTCCACAATTTATATTATAGCCTTCAGTACGTGTAATTTTGTTGGCTATATAAACTTTATAGATTGAAATAAAATAAAACAGTACAACCTTTGGTTGATTAAACCAGATTATAAAATATTTTTTTAATTCAATAATTTTACTTAAAAGGTTGCCACTGTATCTGAATATTTTTTTAAAAACAGAACGTCTTATGCTGCTCAGCACATGTTGAGAAAAAAAAAGTTGTGCGCTTTTTTGTATAGTTACTTTACAATTGCTTCCTTCAACATAATAAAGATTAGAATGCAAAAAATAATTTAAAAATCATAAAATGTCAAGTAAATGTCTAAACATATTACATATACAGTAATTATTCGTAAAAAAAAAACATTTATTAAGCTGTACAATAGCTGATGATGGTTAGGGAATCAAACTCATCTTTACATCATCAGCTTAACCCTTCCTAGACTTGTGGGGTCCAGCAAATTTTTAAAGTTATGTAATTTTTATATTTTTTATTTAAAAGACTTTATATCTCCTGACTTAATGTGGATAGTTTATGTATGTAAATATAAATTTCGAGTTAAAAATTTCCTGTCATATGCATGTTATAGCATAAAACTGTTTGTTTGGGGTCTAACTGGACCCCATTGGCCTTTTGTGACACTAATTTTTTTCCTTATATTTTTTCAGATATTCTGATACAAAAAAAATTATTTGAAATGTCCATCCCCAAATCAATGTTTTATGGTTTTATTTTCTATTTAGTGTCATATGTATAGTTAATTAAACTATAACACATGTTTGTTTCATTCAATAAAGTTTTTTCTGCCAATAAATTATATTTTAATTCATTTCCATTGTAAAGCTGATAATTACAATACATAAAAGATGCTGGGTTTCTTGTTCTGTATCCTGCACTCACATATATATTTAAGGTTTAACAAATATTACTTCATGCATAGTCCGGAAATTTTCCTAAATAAAAGGGGTCCCTCGGGACCCCAATGGCCTTTTGTGTAATTCCAAACCCGTTAGACCACAAAGGGTTAGATATACTCTAGGAATAATGTTCTCCAGTGTTTATTTTTTTATTGAATGGGGAAAATAAACTTTTTAGACGATTCTTAATTCGTTATTTATTTTATTCATAAGTCTATTCAAAAATAATTACTTTTTTTTTAATAAGAAAGCAAGATGTCAGACAGAAATAGGAAATATAAAATGATCAATCCTCGTGTTTTGTTTGTTGAATAAAAGTGGGCGTGGTTTCACGGCGAGTTGACGTGAGAATTTTTAAAGCCATCTCTATAATTATTTCTCCCGAAAACCACCGTATGTCAATGCAAAATCACCGCACTTTCGAGTGTGGTTCAGCTGATTGCACCACACTCGAAAAGTCTATGCGAGGCAATGCAAGTTGTGGTATCGCTCAGTGTGTCGCCAGTCTTAAACTGTAAATTGGGTGCCATACTAATTAAAGATGGTGGGATTATTCTACACTCATTGAATATATGAACTTTAAGCTGTATTTCACTTCCTATACTTCAACTAATGTCGAATTTCAATTAATTGCTGACTTTTTATCGATTTTTTTAAAACTTTAATTGCTCATTGTATCNATTAAAAATGGAGGATTTAGCTTTCCGTCTATAGATGTCTTCTATGGAGTCTGACAATGCACTGTTCCAACGTCTGGTTAAAATTGGTTAAGTACTGAGAGTTGTTGAACAGACTTCCATTCACATAGCTCAATTATCATTAGTATTAATCTGTGAATAAGCTTGAATTCAACATTGAGTTATTGTTCGACCAAGTTGAACATAAGCCATACATAAGTTAATTCAATTTCATGATTAACAATTTTAGCACTAAGTCAATCAAGGGGAGAAAAATTCCCCAGATCACATCAGTCATTTTCTAAAAAAAAAATTCAAACACAGTACATATAAATAATTAATTTCATTCTTAAATTTAGTTATCTCGGACAGTTGCTAAGCAATGTGGTTTTTGAATAATGTTGCTGAACAACATTTCTTCATAAATATTGTCACAAACTTTGATAATCTAGAGATCAGGCTATCTTCAAATGTGTGGCTACATAATTCCTCATTATAATTGTTGAGTTAATATGCATAATTGAAGTGAGGAAACATAGGCAAGTTTAAAAAATCATCTTTAACTAAATATGGTAACTTTAGTATAAGAACATTTTATGTAACAGGATAAGAGATATTCGACAAAATGACGTGCATGAGCACTCGAGTTATTTGGTGGCATTGTTATAACTAACAATAATGTTTTTCCTTGTAATAACAAAACAAGGTTAATTGAGATGATACCTGGTACAGGTGGGGACTAGCTGTACCAGGTAACTATATTTTGTCAAGATAGTTTTTTTTTATTAACATTTCTTTAATACAATTAAAAACAAAACTTGGAAACTGTGTAATTTGGTACTTTTGTTTATATCAAAATATAAATTGATATCTCAAAAATTTGGCAGTGACAGTAAAGCATTGAAAAAAGTTGAGTGACAGAAATTTTCTATTGCAAAACAAATCTTAAGAAAATAAAAATCATATCGTATAGATACCTATATTACTCTTGGAGTAGACTCATTGGAAATAGAGCTAAAGAAAGAAGAATAAATTATATTACAAATTGCTCCAATTGGAAAAAGACGGGAACTTGCACAAATTAGGGACTGACAATTTTAATGTTTATTGGTAATCGTAACCAATCCTGGGAGGAGGCACATGGTGATAATTTTTTCTTTAGCATAGAACCATTAAAACAGAATCTAATTTTTTTTTTTTTCAATGATTTTGGACTTTGAAATCAAATACAATTTGTATTTAATCAATGGTATGCAACCTTTAAATAAAATACTGCGCAGTGAATTTGAATGAAATATATCTGAGGTTAAAGGTTCTCACAAATAATCGCAAAAAAACTTTCAGCTCATGAATATTTTTAGTTTGAAAATTTTTATCTTCATTCACATATATTTTTACCAACTATTTACTGTATTAGGTAGCCTATTCCTAAATACTGTACTTAAAAAGAAAACATGAAACATTTTTCTTTTATGCTTTAACAATTCCTCAATACTGTATTGATTTTAATAAAATCATGAACTTAATCGTTTACGGTATTGCATTTACTCCTTTATCATTTTGTAAAATAAAAAATACATTCATCTAGGAAAATATTCATTTAAAAAAACAACAAAACACCACATTTAGGATTATAATTTAGCTGAAAACTCTTTTAAGGTGCATTAATATCTATTTTTTTAAAAACAGTCTTCTAGATGGTCTGGAAGCACTTAATTTTATTTACGGATAAGTAAAATACTTTGTATTGTCAATAAATAAATCAAAACTTGTGTCTTCTTTTGATGATGGCTAGCCTGTATAGTCTTTTTTTTTTTTAATGCAGGGTGAGGCAATAAAACTGCCCATTATTCCCACAATCACTGGTTTGGCGCTATTGAAGCAGGGTGTGTCATTAGGGAGTCTTCCAATAACCTATGCCTTACCATTTATTGTTACCAATATGTCTTGTACAGGTGTGCCCCGTGCATTTGTTATTGAATCATTTATCAAAAACATTTTTCGCATCCACTTCATGCTCTGTTGAAATACTGATGTTCCGGACTGAAAAACCATATTGGCATGGGTTGTAAATTCCAAGGGCACAGATTTGGCGTTAAAACACAAATCACCTGGAAGACTCTGAAGTATTAGGACGCCAGAATTTGTCAATACTGTGAGACAGTCCATTGTGCAATCGCTCAAACGTTCAGCTCATAAATATGCTGTGTTTTTGAAATTTCTAACTCATATCAATATGGTTTTTCATTCCGGAACAGCAGCAAAGCATAAAGTGGATGTGAAAAAACGTTCTGCTTGGTGATGACAGATTGGCGATGACTTGGATAAATGATTCAATAAAGAATGCACAGCGCACACCTGTGCAATACATGATGGTTACAGAAAATGGTAAGGCAAAGGCTATTGAAAGACAACACTATGACACGCCAAAACAGTGGATTCGGGAAATATGGGAGGTATCATTGCCTCACCCTGTATGTAGCCTATTTGTTATACTGCGGTGATACTTACAGAAAGCAGACAATCCTTTTGTATTCACTATTACTAGTAAATCCTTTTCAATCACAGCTCTTAATTTATTAATGAGCCAAAAATATTTTATTAAGTCAGTTACAGAAGCTGTATTTTTTTATTTTAAAATATTTAAGTCTTGTATCCACCAACGCAACATGTCAACTTTGTAATCAACTTTTTGTTTATGTTTTTATGTAAACATTTGTTGATAAAAGTTGAGAAACATTTGACTGTAACCACCAAATTAACAATGTTTCTTCACTTATAAAAATAGCAAAACTCATTTAGTCCAACATGAATGAGAATATGTGGAATGAGGAAGATGAAATTATTGTGGTCGTAGCCTATTTCATCTTTAAAAAAGCATCGACGTCAGCATCGATTCTGGATACATCCTACTTTAAAAAGATCAAATATAGATGTCTTTAAAAATCTGAATTCTGATGACTATAACCCCCTCCCCCTATAAAATTGCCATGTGTTAAATACAGTAGAATAAATATCAGTTACTAATCACAATCATATTGCAGAATATAAAATCCAACGAATAATACAAAGCGTTTATGTTTAACGATTATTTTTAAATTTACAATACACACTTATTTAACAGAATATAGTGTTTATATATATAAGGTGTATGTGTGTATGTATGTATACTCACACCATAGGCCTATATAAGCACCCAATATATGGTACTGGTATTCAGTATTTTATACCATTTCCCCATCACAAATTTAAATATCCGCAAATATGAAAGAACTCTATCTCATGAAATTTTATATCAGCAGATATATTTCGCGGCAGTGTAATTTGTACATTATCCTTGACTGGGACATTATGTATAACAAAATATAATTTGGTACATTTTTCTCTATAAAAATTATTTAAAATTAAAATATCTGCTTACTTTTTTTTCCATAAATATTTTATAGAAATGAAAAGGTGGGTTCAATAAAATCAGTAACTATAGTAATTTCTCATTCTCTTGGTCACTTACATTTTCTAAAAATAGTTTAAAGAGTCTTTCAATCTAACTACACATTTTCTTTCCCTGTAACTTTTTTTTAAAAGGTTATTGCACAAATTTCCTTTATCAGCCAGCTGTGTCTATAGGTATTCTAATGTAAACAGATAAATTCTACCTGTCAAGTAAGGATATTAAGTTGTATCCCATTGGAATAAAACAATCAGGAACATAGAGCATTACTGGTAATAAAATCTTAAATATAATTTTTCCATTTTTTTTTATTAGCTTGAAATAGCCTAATGAAAAATTAGGTCAACTACTGTATTTCTAGCCATGAATGTAAATGAATTTAGTGTTAAGTAATGGTAATGATTTGTGACAGACTGTATTTATCCTAATTAACTCTTTACAGTCTAATTTTTCACATATGCTTACTGTATATAGATAGGCAAAAAATAAAAATCTATTTAGGCATATTTTAATATGGTACATTAAATTTATAAACATTTTATTACACCAAATACATACCTGACAACGAGGGCTCCCACATCCGAATCAAGGTACCGGAACTGGAAATCCAGACGGGGCCCCATAACCCTTTTTGTTACAGAGATCTTGTTTGTCGATTTTGGCAAGCTTTTTTTTTTTTTAGGTGCATGGACGTTTTTAGTTAGAGAATTATAGGAACCGGTCTTTGGACCATGACTGAGTAGTAGTATGCCTGCAGACCAAACCCAAAAGAACCTTGTGAGTATGATATCTTTCCTGCTTCTTTTTCCATTTTCCTTCCCCTCTCATCTTTCGTTCCTTTCCTTGCTTGATTATTCTTGTTAGGATGCAACTATTTCTTAACCTGGTGCATTTCACATACAGTTGTCTATTTAAGGAGTTAGTAAAGGAATACCCAGGTACTTTAGGCTTTTGACTGTGATAAGAATTTTCCTTCTATTTGCATATTCCAGATTTGAGGAACTATGGCCATAGGATCCTTATAAGCATCTGGCATTTCTCTGAAATTATCTTTAATCCTATCAATTCAATAATTAATTCCATGAGTTATAGTTGGTAATCTGCAACTAGTAGTAGCTATATCATCTGCAAATACAAGAATTATAGGAAGTATTGTATGATTATTTTGTCAGAGATTGATGTTTGCAGCACTTCATCATTGGCTAAATTGAATAATCTGGGTGACAATGGTTAGCCTTGTTTTACTCTCACCCTTTCAAAATATTCTGGGATATTGGTCCACACCAATGGATCGTGATGTCTTCGCTCAATGAAAAATGTATGATTCGGTTAGCCAGTTTATGAGGTACTTTCCTGTGAAATTATAGCTTCATGCTTAACGGAGTTGAAGGCTTTTTTCCAAGTCCAATGCTACTACTGTACCTAAGTTATTAGTCCTCCCTTTCATTTTTGCTTTGTATGGTGGAATCTCACAGTGTAATATAGGGGTGAAGATTCCACTCATAATAATAAATAAATATAATTTGTATAAAATTTGTACATGACACTACATAAGAAAGATTCTTCTCTAATTTGTCATTACTGTAAGAGCTTTTCATTTTTATTTTTTTGGTATGAGTATTTATATGGAGGTATTCCATTCTTTGGGTAATTCATTTCTATCCCAGGCCTTTGTAAATAAGTTAATGACCCTACAATTTTGTCTATTACGATACTCTTGCTGGAGCCTATGTGAGAAATTCTAAGTTTATAATCTATTCCTGGTACTCTTCCTTTTTTGCCTATTAAGTATTATGGTCAATTTTGTTAAAAGGTACTTTCATCATAGCACCTTAGGCAAAAAAGGAAGATTACCAGGAATAGATAACATCAACTCAAATTTCGTTAAAAGGGATTTTGACGGTGGGATGATAAATATTTGTCTGTTTCCTTTATAACCATAGCTTTTGAACCAATTTTATAATGAGAATATCTTCTCATTTTGACATGGGAATATATTTCCCATTTTTCCATTCCATCATCATAGGTTTATGGCTTTTTATCAGCTTGTAAAATTATTTTAGCCTTTGATTTGGATGGATTCTAGGTTCTGGATGAATTTTGAGCAATTATCAAGAAAGTGTTACATATCTGCTTCTTTTCTACTTTTAATGGCAATTTTTCATATCTATTCTGTACTCTTCATCATGTGGAAATATGTGTCTTAAGTATATAAATCTTTTTTTAGTTGCTATGGTTTTCCTTCTCCTTGGAGTTGTAGGTATCTCTGAACTGAGTGTGTGTGTGTGATGCTGGCAACTTCCAAAATGATTTCTTTGATTACCTACCTTATGTCTTCTATCATTTGTGGATGATTTGTAAAGTCTATTTGGTTCATGGCAATGTTTATTTCACTTTGGAATCTGGGTCAATTCTTGTCCTTATATGGCACTTCCTTTTCTTTTGGACTGCCTGATTTGTTTTTATCATCTTACCTATTTTATCTTTGTATAATTGCTCATTTCCAATTTGTATGTGGAAAGATTATGATCTAATTGGGAAAAGCTGCTAACATTGAACCCTGTTGTTAGCACTGTATTATTTAGCTTAAACAAATTCATTAACATTTCCATTTGATGTTTGGTGTATTAATTTTGATTCAATNCAGGGTCAATCCATATGAAGTGGTCCAGAATATAATTAAATGGTTGCTTGACAATTTTTAAAAAATCTGATTTTTTTGGTGGCATTCACTCTGATATACTGGTAGTTCAGAATGGCCATTATTTTAATTTTATTAGTTGTAGTTTTTATGTGGCAGCCATATTTGTTTCATGAGACAATTTTGTTAAAAGGTACTTTCATCATAGCACTTAGGCAAAAAAGGAAGATTACCAGGAATAGATAACATAAACTAAAATTTGGTTAAAAGGATTTTGAAGGTGGGATGGTAAAGATTTCTTGTCTGTTTCCTTTATTACCATAGCTTTTGAACCAATTATTTAATGAGAATCTCTTCTCATTTTGACATGGGAATATATCTCCCATTTTTCCATTCCATCATCATAGGTTTATGGCTTTTTATCAGCTTGTAGAATTCTTTTAGCATTTAATTTGGGTGGATTCTAGGTTCTGGATGAATTTTTTAAAAAAGGCAAAGTTTGCGACCCTGTAGAAAAAAAAGTACACAAGTCTCAAACTTCATATAACTTTGACAGATTATTGGTACACAGGTACTTCCAAAAAAAAATTCAAGTATTAAACAACCTGCCTTCCCTCCCCAAAAAATTTCTGAAAATCACATTTTTCAACCATTGTGATACTAACTTTTGAACTTAAAATTTATTATGAAGGAATAATTTTAGAATAGTGTAACAGTGACATAAATATAGCTTAACATCACAGTATGTGTCCCTTTGTTCTAGTCTTACCTAAGCTGAGATATAGAGGTTGCTGCCAATGATTACAAATAGAAAAAATTATGTGCGCCATGACAAAAAAAAAATGGCTGCCATGTTGAAACCAGTGTAAATAAAAAAAACAATAGTAGTTCTGAACTGTCAACATATAAGGTTAACACACAAAATATCATTTTTTTCCATAGTGGTCAAGCAACCAGTGTTGGACCACTTCATATGGATTAACCTTCCACTGATTCCAACTTTTCCTTATTTTGTTACGGGGGATCTGTCTCACTGAATTGAATATATGTGTAATTATAATTATTGTGAAATTTTTTTTCAGACAGACTATGTAGCTTAAAGCTTCATAGGTTTTAAGCTACATAAGCTGTGTGAAAAAAAATTGAACTATTTACCCTGGCCTTATATCACATTTTTGACTAATGACAAAGTAACCCCCCCCCCCCTTAGATTCCTTTCTCCCTCCTTGCTTCCTGCATTTCACTTTTAAATATTGTTTGGCCTCATTATTACCTTCCCTCAGATTAGTCTCTTGGATTTCTGCAATATGATTAAACTCATCTATTTCACCCCTCTTCCTTAAATGTACACATCCCTCTGACATTTCAAGTGGCAATCTTGATGTTTTATCTAGATCTGATGTTTATAGGCTTATATAGGCTACACATCATATCAGGGCTTATTCTTCATTTTTTTAAAGAATGGTAGCAGGCCATCACCTATGCAGGCATATGGCGGCAACTTTTAGGAATGAGTGACAACACTTTTTGTCACAAAGATTTCTATTTAACTACCAAACATGTATTAAAATACATCAGCAATTGGATTTATTAATGATTGCAAAGTGTAACTAAGAATTTATACTATTGTATTTTGCTTTTAAATATTTATAGGCTTAATGTAGCCTATACTGCTAGAATTTAAATCATGTCAGTTATTTGATTAGTAAAAACAAGAATTGTTTTTGTATTTTTTTATTAACCATACAACACTCTGTTTCAAACAACAAATGCTTGGTTTTAGAAAAATACTATAAAAATTACAAAATATTTTATTGCTATTTATGGGTAATCAAGGCGGGTTGGTTAAAAGGTGCTAAAAGGATTCATTGTTAAAATTGGGTGCTTTAAACATTAGCCATAAGTAAATGGATAGAAAATATTTTGCATCTGTTTGAGCATCTGGAATTTACCAAAAATATGACTGCATTTGCCGCCATTGCCACAGTAAAGATCAAGCCCTGCATATAACAGGGTTTAAGCTGCCACTCGCATTTTAGGAAAATGCTAATAAATTTAAGATTTTGCTAATTTTTCACTCAGTATAATTCTAGCCAAAATGCTATTTATGTATTTTCAAATATCGCTTTTATAATATTGATATTTTCAGTATTAACATTTATTTTGCTATGAACATTACATTTTTGCTAAAATTTGTC
>PXIH01S0000100.1:35603-54424 GCA_003024985.2 Euperipatoides rowelli
CATGTAAAAATATTTATCTTAACTTTAACTATTTTGCCACACGAACGAATCTTGCTTAAGTGCGCGGCATTCCCCCCACTTCCCCTACTATACAGTACCGGTACTTATGGAAATTACATGTTTGTAAATTTATTATATCAAATATGAAACCTTTTTACTGTATAAAAAACTAAAGCTTTTAAATTCTTTAAATAATAAATTGAAAATTGAAACCTTTATATTAACAATTTATGTGAAACTATAAAATCTAGATGCAGATGACAAACAAATTAATAATATTGAAGATGTTAAAATGCTACAGGAAGACTTAAACTTTCAGACTTAATTATTTAAATCACTCAAAACAAGATTATAATCTGTTAATTTATTCAACCTTTATCTATTATTTTTTTTATTGCCTTTGTCATAAGTTCCCTGTTTTAGTTCTCATTCAAAATACACAGATTCTTTAAATTTTCACACTTTCATTCATGAATCATATGTTGACTATTTATTAGTGCTAAAGAAATGAGGTAATATCCTTTTTAATTGGTTGACACACTCATAGATTTCTACATAAACATAATTGTTAAAAAGAGAGAAGGGAATAGTAATAAAAAAATATTTTAAAAACAAAATGGAATCTATAGTCTATTAAAAGAAAATTTAAACGAAGGAATAACATTTTTCAAGATGCAAAAAATAATTAAAAAATTTGTTTCTTGAATACATGAATAATTGTAAAGAAAAATTATATGAAACCATATAATGAATGTAGGCCAATATCATAAACTATTTATTGGGATATATTTATTGGATGGGAAAGGATACATAATAAAATTGGATAAATTAGGGGTGGCTGGAACGGATTTACATTTTTTTTGTGGCTCTAGGCTTTAAATAAATATGAAGCCCTATCTTTATAATAAAATAGTTGAAATGTCTATATATTGGTAAGGAATACTAAGGATTGATATTCCTCCTCAACTACTCATCTTAAAGCAATGATGTTTGGTTTACTTGAAAGCCCTGCTAAAGCAGAACTGACTGGATGCATTTTTGAAAATTTAGGATAAAGGGAGATCTGAAGTTTGCTAGCTATTTATATAGATAACTATGGAACTCCAGTTATTCCAAAAACAGGATGAGATATAGTACATTTTTAAAGCTTATTTGTGGCCACTGGGTGTCTTTTTTTTTTACTAGTCCATATATAATAGAGTAAAAATGTCTATATTGGCAAGGTTTGTTACTCCTCCTCAACCACTCATTCTAGCATAATAATGTGTGATTTATTTAAAAGTCCTGCTAAAGCAGATCTGACATGTTATTTTGGGATAACAATTGCATTCCCTTCCCTGGGATAAATTTTTGAAAATTTAGGATGAAAGAAACTCCAAATCTTTTATCAGCACTAAAAAGTAGAAAATAAATTCCACATTCCATCACAAATTGTATCAGCTTGAATGTGCAAAATAAAAGAGGTGGCAACACAAATAGTATCAGATTGAATGTGCAAAATTAAAGAGGTGACACACAAAGTATCAAATTGAGTGTGCAAAATAAGAGGTGGCAATACAAATCGTATCAGTGAATTGTGCAAAATAGGCAGCAACACAAAATTGTGTCTAATTCAATGTGCAAAATAAAAGAAGTGGCAACACAAATTGTATCAAGAGTGTGCAAAATAAAAAGATAGCAACACAAACTGTATCAATCAGATTGAATGTGCAAAATAAAAGAGGTGGCAACACAAATTGTTTCAATCTGTTTAAATGTACAAAATAAGATGTGAAACACAAATTTTATCAGATTGAATGTGCATAATAAAAGGTGGCAACACAAATTGTTTCAACCCTGCTTGAATGTGCAAAATATGAGGTTCAACACAAAATTTATCAGATTGAATGTGTAAAATAAAAGGTGGTTACATAATTTGCATCACAGATCGAATATACCTAATGAAAGAAGTGGCAACACAAATTATCAGATTTAATGTGCAAAATAAAAGATGACAACACAAATTGTAACAATCAGATTGAATGTGCAAAATAAGAGGTGGCAACACAAATTGTATCAGTCATATTGAGTGTAAAATAAAAGAGGTGGCAACACAGATGATCAATTGGAATGTGCAAAATAAGTGATTCAACACAAATTGTATTAAATTGAATGTTCAAAATAAGAGGTGGCAACACAAATTGTATCAATCAAAATTAATTTGCAAATTAAAGAGCTGGCAACACAAATGATCAGATTAAATGGAAAAAATGAAAGCAGTGGCAACACAAATTGTAACAATCAGACTGAATATGCAAAATAAGAGGTGGCAACACAAATTGTATAAATCAGTTTGAATGTGCAAAATAAAAGGTGCAACACAAATTGTATCAGATTGATATGCAAAATAAAAGAGGTGGCAACACAAATGATCAGATTGAATGTGCAAAATAAAAGGGGAACACAAATTATATCAATCAGATTGAATGTGCAAAGTAAAAGAGGTGGCAACACAGAATGTATCAGATTGAATTTCAAAAATAAGAAGTGGCAACACAAACTGTATCAATCAGATTGAATGTGCAAAAATATGTGGCGAAACAAATTGTATCAACCAGATTGAATGTCTAAAATAAAAAAAATGGCAACACAAATTGCATCAATCAGATGGAATATGAAAAATAAAAGAGGTGGCAACACAAATGATCAGACTGAATGTATAAAATAAAAGCAATGGTAATATTTAGATTTTGCAAACACAATCTATTAGAATTTCTTTTGTAAAATGTATATATATTTTTTTCTTTTTTTCTTTAAAGTTCAGTTATAATATTGGAAAACTTGTTTTATTTTTTTTTTTAATTTTTATTTTCTAAATTCCTCTATTTTTTTCTTTCTTCAAGACATTAACGAATTGTATATTGGAAATGGTTGGTAGGTCATCTGTAGAAAATTATTTAAAAAAAAGATTTCAGTTAAAGCTTCTTAAAATGTCTATAAAATGTTTATGATTATGTAAAATAAATTGACTTTTAAATTTAGCTTATGATGTCTTTTTAATATGTATTTAAAAGTCAAAACAACGAAGATTATTTTTAATCGTTTATTTAAAATAAATGCAGAGTATTTTATTAATGTAAAGAGGTATTGCACCTCATTAATATACTGTACTTTAATTTAGCTCTTTTCATTGATACATTTTTTATTAGTCTTGATAGCGATTCTGCGCAGCTCGAATAAGCGAGCCTATATCAACTCTTTTTCCTTTTATATTGCAATTTATTTTGTTGTATTGTGCATAGTTTTCATTTTTTTTACTTTTGCAATTTTTGTATTATTGAATTTTAAATTTGGGTACTAAGTCATTTTTGACTTCCACCCTGAATTGTTAAATAAATAAATAAATGTAGATCAGATCATCATAAGGCATAAGTAAAAAAGGTAGATAGGCTTTGTATTTACTTAGAAAAAAGTTTTATGGCCTTTCTTTGCAAAATATTTACTAGCGTCTGGATCACAGACTTCACCTACACTTTTACCCAAAACAGCCAATCAGAGGTCGGCTTGCATTTTATCTACAAGTCGAACTCTGATTGGCTGTTCTTTTATTGATTAGCCTTCTTATTATTTGTAATATGCTATAACCTAATACTTACACNCCAAATGTAACGGATATTTATTTATTATTATTATAATTGATTTTCAAAGAATTTTCCTAAAAAAAAATATTCTCCAGAAAAAAAAATTAAATAAAAAAATATTTACAATTCAATTTTTTAAATAATTGTCTTTAGCTTCTCCCCCTTAAAACAACATTGTCCCCTGTATCAGCACCAGGGTGCAGACTGTATACGCCAATACAACAAAATAAATTGTATTTTGTGACGTCATTGTCAGATACAAATTAGAGCTTGCTATACTTAACTATAGAATATTTGCTATCTTTGTCAGCTTAAGGCTGGAAATCCTGTTGAATAATATTGTTTAAATGCTTGTAAAAAATCATAATCAAATTCATCCTTTGTGCTAGTTATGGTCCAATTTTTTTTTTAAAAAATAAATCAAAATGACCTTTAATACAAGTAGAAAGTTTCGTCATCAAATTAATCTCGAACCCACCAAAAAATGTGAAATCTTCTTTTTGTAATTCTCAGACGGAGGATAGGAATATGCTTAATTTTATCTTTTAACTTTTTTTTTTCTGCATTTTAATTTTTTTTTCCCAGTGGAATTTTTTTTTTTAGTAATTTTCTTTGTAAATTAATAATAAAAAAATTAACCTTTAAAGTTGGAGTTAGGGTTAGGTTACAGTTAAGATTAGAGATGCATTAATTTGCTATTATATTAATTTTGGACATAGGGTCAGAGTACGGTTAAGGATTAGAGATCCTTTAATTAGCTGAAGCGTAATATGAAGTCTGAGATCCAGACGCTAGTGAAAAATTTCGAATCACAGCATGCCAATTGTTACTTTCATGATTCACATACAAATTGCATAGCTAGGCTTCTTAAGTTTCTCTGTAGCATAAAGATCATTGGCTTATCAGAATGTACAATATGTGATCCGTGATCTTTTAAATAAGTTTAGCCAAGCTGGTAATCTAGTTATTAAGCCACAAATGTTCTTTTGATAGGCTTAAACTATGAACTGTTGCAATAATGGGTAAAACTTGCAGGCCTGTGGTGTAACTAACAGGCCTGTAGGGCCTGCCATGCTGTGGGGCCCACAGACTCAAGTGGCCCATACCTAAAAATAGATGTTTAATTAATCAGGTTGGCCCAGTACAATGTACTCCCGGCATCACCACCCCTGTGCGAGTCCTATAGTGAAGTTAAAGGGAGAACCCTGATGGGAGGTGGAGCTAGAGGGTGAAGCATCTCAAATTATTTGATAATTTTTTTGTGGGTTTGGTGCACCCTTGGTAGAAAATTGTGAATTTGTCTATCAGGCTGATCGTGAGGCAATATCAGGAGTCAACATGACTGACATTATACCCTCCGACCTCTGAGTTTAGCTCTCGTTAGAACAAAAAAAAAATCAGTGGATTTCTAAAGAAAGGATTTTTTATGAGAAGTTCTAGTAGTTCTATGAATCGGAGAATAAAAAAGAAAACTACAAGTCCAATGAAGTAACTTGCTATTTAAAATTGTTTTTAAAAAATAGCCCAAGTCTTCGAAGAGGTCTTATTCCTTTATTTACAACTATATTACATAATTTTTCAATTTTTACTACAAACTAAATTACTTCTTTCTTCTGTATATTTGTCAATTAAATCTTAATTAAAACGTGGTTCATCTGAAAGTTGCCATTTCCCACCTGCAGATAGCGCTCCAGTCATAGCTTCTCTCAGAACATTACTTTGAGTCATTCAGTATCTACAAATAAAAACACAGACAATGACCTCAGAAGTACTACCCCCCCCCCACCCACAAGGATAGAACAATCTCCAAAGAGTATGTTTGATGGAGGTAGATGGACATGATCATTATGTCATGACCATCACTCCTTGACAAACTTACTATTTCAATTTATAATTTTATTTAAATTTTATGTTACCTTTTTTTTACAATTGTCTTTCTTATAAGAATGATATTTACAAAAAGTTTATTATTTTTTTAATTTCTTTATTTATTGTATTTAATCTACAAGAAACTTGCCACCATCTGTGCCTAGAAGGAGAAAGTTATATACAAATTTTTATTATTAATCATATAATATTTAAGGGAGGGGAGCAATCCCTTTCTCGTTAAGCATGGGGGAACACACACACTCCCTTCTAATTGTATCCTTGTAACCAGTGCCACATTAGTGGTGTAACTAAAAATGCATGGGGCCCCCTACAAAAAATATACCAACCTTGTTACCTATTATTCAGATTGGGCCCCTTGAGACGTGGGTCCCCCAGCATGGCTGGCCCTGCAGGCCTGTTAGATAACACTGGCCACATGAGTAAAACCTCCAATGTCATATTGCGTTAATAACTTTCATAATCAGTTAATTCTTCAATATAATATTGTAATGATTCAGATATTTTCATTTTTATGAACTAGTTCATAAATTCCCTCACCAAAATGAGTTGTTCATGATGATTGCTTCATAATGAACTATTCTTAGTTTCACATGAAGTTAATATCTTCAGAGATTCAAAATTATTTTAAATTCTTACAGTAAAAGCTAGCTTTACACATATCTTAATGACAGTGTGAACTATTTGTTCAAGGGGTATAATTATGAGTCATTCAGAGATATGATTAATTTACAGTGAGTAAATCATGAGTTGTTCATTCATAATTTGCTTATGTGAGTGAATCATGAGTCAGAAACATGATTAATTTAAGAGAATTAATCATGAGTTATTCAGTCATTATTCATTCACAGTGAGTACAGCCCGATTCATTGTCATGATTATTTTACAGTGAGTAAATAATGAGTCATTCAGAGTCAAGATTTGTTCACAGTGAGTTATTAATGAGTATTCAAATTCATTTGTTCACACTGAGAGAATAATGAGTCCATTAGTGATGATTCATTTGAAAAAGTGAATGAGTCAGTTACGATTCATTCATAAGTGAATAAGTCAGTCATGATTTATTCACAGTAAAAGAATAACGAGTCATTTCATCATGATTCAATCACACTGAGTGAACAACGAAACAGACATTTGTCATTCAGAGTCATGATTAATTCACAGTGGGGGATAATGAGTCACTCAGTCATGATTAGTTCACAGTGAGTGAATAATAAATAATTCAAAGTCATTTTCTAACATTGAAAGAATAATGAGTCCATCGGTCATGATTCATTCATAAGTGAATGAGTCAGACAGTCATGGTTTATTCAAAGTGAAAGAATAATGAGTCATTTAATCATATTCATTCACACTGAGTGAATAATGAATAGTCATGAGTCATTCACAGTGAATGAATGAGTCATTAGTCATGATTTATTCATAGTGAGTGAACAATGCTTCATTCTAAGTCAAGATTCATTCACAGAGAGGAATAATGAGTCATTAAGTCATGATTTGTTCACAGTGAGTGAATAATGAGTCATTCAAATTCATTTGTTTACACTGACAGAATCATGAATCCATCAGTCATGATTATTTGTAATAAGTGAATGAGTCAGTCAGTGATGATTCATTCATAAGTGAATGAGTTAGTCTTGATTTCTTCAAAGTGAAAGTATAATGAGTCATTAGTCATGATTCATTCACACTGAGTGAATAATGAATCAATTGAGTAATTCACAGTGAGTGAATGAGTAATTCAGTCATATTCATTCATAGTGATTAAACAATGAGTCATTCACAGTCATGATTCATTCACAGTGAGGGACAATGAGTCATTCAGTCATGATTTGTTCACAGTGAGTGGAAAAGGAGTCATTCAAAGTCAGTTGCTTACACTGAGAGAATAATGAGTCCATCAGTCATGATTCATTCGTAATAAGTGGAAGAGTCAGTCAGTCATGATTCATTCATAAGTGAATGAGTAAGTCAGTCATGATTCATTCTCAGTGAAAGAATGAGTCATTTAGTCATGATTCATTTATACTAAGTGAATAATGAATTAGTCAAGAGTCATTCACAGTGAGTGAATGAGTCATTTAGTCATTATTCATTCAATGTGAATGAACAATGATTCATTCAGTCATGATTTGTTCACAGTGAGTGGAAAAGGAGTCATTCAAAGTCAGTTGCTTACACTGAGAGAATAATGAGTCCATTAGTCATGATTCATTCATAATAAGTGAATGAGTCAGTCAGTCATGATTCATTCATAAGTGAATGAGTAAGTCAGTCGTGATTCATTCTCAGTGAAAGAATGAGTCATTTAGTCATGATTCATTTACACTAAGTGAATAATGAATTAGTCAAGAGTCATTCACAGTGAGTGATTGAGTCATTCAGTCATTATTCATTCAATGTGAATGAACAATGAGTCATTCAGTCATGATTTGTTCACAGGGAGTGGAAAATGAGTCATTCAAAGTCAGTTGCTTACACTGAGAATAATAAGTCCATCAGTCATGATTCATTTGAGTCAGTCAGTCATGATTCATTCATAAGTGAATGAGTAAGTCAGTCATGGTTCATTCTCAGTGAAAGAATGAGTCATTTAGTCTTGATTCATTTACACTGTGAATAATGAATTAGTCAAGAGTCATTCACAGTGAGTGAATGAGTCATTCAGTCATTATTCATTCAATGTGAATGAACAATGAGTCATTCAGTCATGATTTATTCACAGTGAGAAATAATGATTCATTTAGTCATGATTCGTTTACAGTGAATGAGTAATGAGTCATTCAGAGTCATGATGCATTCACAGAGAGTGAATAATTAGTCATTCTTCTTTTCAATTGATTATTTTTTAATATACCATGTAATTGTTTTTTGTTTTTAAATAAATTTCTCACATGAAATACCTTCTATCTTACAATATTAGTTCTTTTATATATATTACATTATTTCTTTCTTCCTCGTACATTCGGCATTACATTGTCTTTTAGCAAAAAAAAAACGGTGAAAAAACTATATTTGTTAATGTCTAAGAGGTTTTTCCCAGATTCGAACCGGCAACCAATGGTACGCCGGAGTGTTGAGTCAGCTATCAAGACTGTTGGACCAGCCTCGCAAGGTACTGTGTAATATTTTTTTTTTTTTTTGTAATAAAAATATCGCAATCTTTTTTAGTTTTTGATTCCGATTCTTTTTTTTTTACCTTTAGTCACAAAATAGAAACTGAACGTTCACAGTCTTGATTATTCAAATGAATGAATCTAGCTTGAGCATTATTTGCTTTATGTATTTTTGATTTTTGCCACAGGGGCTCTGTGCATCAGTCTTCAATTTATTTCATAAAAGTGCATCGCTTCCATCTTTTTGAATATTAATTCGCTTTCATGCCCTTATTTTTTTAAGTTTAGTTAATCTTTATAACCTTTCTTTAGACCTTATTTACGCAGTTTCTCAACGGTTTTGTAAAGCGGTCCAAAAAATACTAGTTTAACAAAAAAAACTTTCCGCGGTTTGCATTCACTACACACTTATTTTATAAGTGACCGAATTATACGATTTATAATTTTATTATGTATGCACATGACTATACTTAACAAAAAATAGCATTACACTAATCCTAGTTTAAAATAGACATACAAATTATTAATGACATTGGGCGCAGGTGTCACCACTGGGCATCATGCTGTTTGTGCAGCATTATAATACCGCTGTTTGTCATTTTTAATGTTCTATTAACACACATTATCTTTCGATTAAATAAATAATATTGGAATAAATAAATATGTTAATTTATTTTGAAAATAGTGACAATTCTGGTTTTTAAATTGCAATTGCAACTAGAATATATTAATTCCTGATCGAAAAATGTTTGAACGTAACTTTCGTGCAGTCCACTTAATCATTCAGTAGTCCAGAATAGGACCGTGGTCCACTGGTTGAGAAGCCCTATATTGACTATACATTCTCGCCATTATTTTTAACCTACGTTTATCTCCGTTGATATTGACATCCATATTTTGACCTTAGTTTCCAACCAAGCAATTTTGAAATTTTTTTTATATTGTCTGTATTTCAGATGTAACATTGTCCAATAGCCCCAAAACAACCAATCATAGGTTGGCTTACATTCTTTTTGCAGTAGTGTTATTTTATTTATTACTTGCGGTATTTTTAAATATGCTTTAATATTTATGTTGGACTTAGAATTAGGGTGTGGTTAAGGTTAAAGATCATCTAATATGCTCAAGGAAAATGTTACATCTAAGATCCAGACACTAGTAAAATCTTGATCTATTTTTTATTACCGTACCACACTTTTATTAAGTTGCACGGTCTGTTTCCCATTTTCTGGGTTAAATCTTGTGATTGAATTTTCACCCGCTTCCCATTGTCCAGTTGACTTGAAATTTGTCATATAGGTTCATTCCAGGTGACAATACGTAATTATTGTCATATTTCATTTTATTAAAAAATGGAATATGACAAGATTATGAGTGAACGATCGTGAAGGGCGCCCACTAGACTAAAACTAAATAAAGACTAAAAAGCGCTCATTACCCAATTGACTTGAAATTTGTCATATAGGTTCATTCCTGGTGGCAATACAATAATCAGTCATAATTATTGGTGAAATTTTATTAATAAATTTAAAAAAATGAAATATGCTTTAAGTTTATGACTGAACAATCATGAAGGGTGCTCACTAGACTAAAACTAAATAATGGCTAAAAAGCGCTCACTATACTAATTCTAAATAAAGACAAAAAATATCACAATTTTTATCTAAAACGCACTAAAAAGTAGAAAATAATTAACTAAAAATAAATGGGGGGGGGGGGGGAAGGGTACTCATATAATATTAAATTTTATAAGCACTCCACATTTTTATTTTTAGTAAAATTATTTTTAAAATGATTTTATTCCCAATATTTTTAATTGCTTAGTTGCTAATTAAAAACATTAATACCTATAAAACTTGACATAACATTTGGGCAATTTTAGATAAATTTGTGCCTATGACCAAATTCAATACCATTTCTTAATCAAATTGGGAAAGCACTAACAAGTAATTCTAGACTGAAGTGATTAAACATGGTTGTCATGGTAACTAGAAATCAATAGCAAAACAACTAAGTTTTTAAGGAATTTAAAATATGAAGCCTAATTTTTCTATAAATTGTCCTTTTGTATATCTTTCATTTTTATAGAAATAGTTTGTGTACTGTTGTTAAAGCACTAACCTGAATTTAAACCCAGAATCAGCAGTGAGCAAATATAAAAATGTGGTGCGACAATAACTGAAGCAAGCTTTTGTTTTCTGCAACCTATTAGGAGAAACAGAGTTGTATCTCGGCATCATATCTGGGGGAGGNCAGCGAAATTGACCTTGCATGCTGAACCAAAAATTTAGGTACCGATATTTAATATAAAGTTGTCCATCTTTAATAATATTATGAGTGTAAAGTAAAAATTAAGGGTTATTAAAATGTCCATACAACCAAAAAAAAAAAAGCTTGCCAAAATATTTGTTTGGGGAGAACACTCGCAGAAATTGGGGGTGGCAGAAGCCAACTTTGCCCCCCACTTTACACAAATATCTAGAAATTTGGGGGCAACAAAAATACCTAGATCCACTACTGAGAAGAATTACGGTCAAAAAATGTCAACAAGATTAACCTTTATTTTTCCATCGTTGGATCATATAGGGTCATATGTAAACTCCATCACACATTTTTTTCCTATTTTGTACTCCCCTTCATCACAACTTCTCACGTAATTCAATACCCCCTATATGAAATTACATCACAAATTTTTTACCCCCTCCTTCCCACAAAGTATAACCCCTGTTCACATAAGCATGTGTATGTGAACAGGAGTATAGTGAGCATCTGTAAACAGGTGCGTGCTTAACTGCTTATATTTAATTTATCGTAAACACATATGAAAATTTGTTAAATTAAAAAACAAACTGTGACATCATATTTCAAACCCCTTTCTCCCCACCCCCATTGTCACATATCATCATTTACATTCTAATCCCCTCCCACCCTTCTCATGTGATGACTGACCCCTATGGGGTTCATGATTCATCCCAGAAAATCTTTTCAAAAGTTATTAGGGAAGGTGGGAGTGTCAAACACACAGACGGATAATAATTTTAAACTAGAAACGGGGCCCAATAAGTTACATTTTTAACATTGGTCATTGGCACAAGTATTTTGGGCATTATGGTAAGGCTGATGGAAGTTGTGTCAAATTATCGAAATTGATCAAAAAATAATTATTTCACTGTAGATTATCATAGGGTTGGGGCATAGTGGGGTTTTAGGACATGGGTTCAGGGTTATGGTAAGGTTAGGACTGTAACTAAAAAAAATATATAAATATATAATGTTCCTAACCATTTGTACACTAATTATTTCTTAAACAATAAAGGTGAAAATGTTACTTATTGAGCCCCGTTTCTAGGCTCTCGTCGGATAATATTCCTAGGCTAAACATGGAAGAGAGGGGATATCTAAATTATTTTTTTATATGACAGAATTATATACTGTATTAGAAATATTATAAGTCTAGCAACCCAAGTTCGATTTCATGCTTACCTATTAGGCTAACGATTTAAATGGAGCCAAAGAAAATATGGAATTTTAAGCACGGTTTTAAAGCAACATTTCTAAAATTGTTTACCGTATGCAGAATCGAATTAGAAACAAATCCTGTTAATTAATTCATTATAGCATTTTTACATTCTTCTTTTTTTTTTTCACCTACGGCCGTACCTTATGAAATATTTTCATAACTGAAATGGAAAAATAACTAGCCTACAAAAGATTCAAAGAATATATTCTTAGACTAATTATCATTCGAGAATTTTAAAAATATATTAAAAACAAAAAAAAAAAAACACGGTGTGACTCAGGAAATGTGCTTCATTGTCTAAAAACTCATGATCAGATCACAAGATTTTTTTTTTTGCCTTGCTGAATAATAATAACATAGACTAATTATGACTAGCTCTGAGACAGCACAGCTCTTCCAAGGTGAGGGAGAATATCTTCTCTGAATAAAGTTAGTGACTGAACAAATTCAGCCATTTCCCTGTTTCCAAATGCTAATTTATTGCAAGCCGTTTTTGTGCAGGGAAATTAATCTTTGAGAATAAATAAAACTCTATTAAATTCTATTGATTTTTTTTATAAAAAAGTGAATGGTGAAATGAAAATCTAATTAAATTGAGCAAACAAAACAATGGAATCTTGATATTGAGCTGATAGAGATCATGATTGAATCCGTCAGTCCTACCGACTGAACTTAATTACAGACAGAAAATTGTTATAAGGACTAGGGTCTACCTACTTATTTATTTAGGCTACACATCGTACACGACCGATTATTATTTTAGTCAGACGAATTTTTGGCAAGTGAGCAGTGCGAAGTCATACTTGAACTCGAGGGACCGTTTATTTATTTTGTATTAGGAGATGGTTAAGTCACAGCAGAAATTCTGCTCTGCTTGAGTTATTTGTGTATACTAATAAATCCACAGATGTGGGGGAGTGCAAGGGCGTATTTAGGTTGTGTGTTTGTGTGTGTCCAGGGGATCTGACATACCACAAAATTTTAAACCAAAATCTCAACAGCTAAAAAAAAGCTTATCAAATCTGTCAAAAAAAAAAAGAACAAAACGCCCCTCCCCCCCCCTCAAAAAAAAAAGTTTATAAAAATAATATACAACCCAGACACCCCCAAAATTAATTTTCAGGCTAAGCTACTGTGGGGGTTGGAGAAGAGAGGTAAATATAAAACAACATAAGGAGTGAATCTTCCAAAGCCAGGGCCAATGAAAGGTAGGGGGGCAGGGTGACAAAATTACCAGGGCCCTGGTCAAGGTAAAAAAAGTCCATACAATAAATAAAAGCTTATCAAGGGAACTAAGGGGTGACACAGATGCACGGACAAGGGGCACATAGACTTGGCCAAAGTAAAAAAAATGGCCACTCACAAAAAAAAAAAAAAAAAAAAAATTCACGAACATGGGGCCCGTAAAAAAAATTTCCCTGGGTCCCGTACAGGTTCTTGACGCTCTAGTGATGAAGATCATGAAAGGCAAATACGAATCTATTATCAAGCATAGGCCAACACCAAACTTTAATAGTATTTTATGCTGGGGTGGCAATCAGGAGGGGGAAGTTGCCCCCCTCCAGCTTTGGCTGTTGGGAAACCAAGTTGAAGGAGTAAAAACTGTTGGTAAATTTAAAAAAAAATGTGATCAGAGATTGGTCAGATTCCGTTATCTGCCCACCAACATAAATAAAATTTGGAGTCATTGTACAACTAAAACGTAGTAGCGTGTGCAATTAGTATTTTTTCTCACCGATTTTAGTATATTTTCTTTACAGTCCTAACCTCACCATAACCCTGAACCCTAGGATAATCTAGAGGTGAAATAATCTTTTGCTGAGTGCCACTCTAGATAATTTCAACTTACTACCGTAAGCCATATTGGTGGGCAGATAACGGAATCTGACCCAAAGATTTTTGGGATTTTTAAAATAATGACGTGGGAAATTTAACATATTGACCCACTAACATAGATCTGAAGATCAGATGCAGGTACCTGGTCATCAGCAACTGTTTCTTGTTTTTCTGTTTCCTCTACCTCATGGTTGCCCTGCCTAGTATAGTCTAGTCTAGATTATTTCAATAGATGTTGTTTTATGTGTCCATTCATGTTGATTTAATCAAATAAATTTTTGATATTAAAAAAATGTTATTAAGTTGACGATTTGGCAGTAAATATTTATCAAAAAATCATTGGGGTTTGAAATTTGAGGAGTAAGGATTATAAAATTACTCCCCCCCCCCCCCGCCTCCAATAAAATTGTCTAGCTACGTCAGTTCTTTTATGCATTATATTATTCTTCAAATGGGTAAAAAATAACTTTAACAAAATTATTTACTAATATACTTAAATTGTTTTCATTAATATAAATACATTTTATTCATTTATGATTATTGTAAATTTGATATCAGGCAGTAAAAGCTTATTTCGCCCCCCCCCCACCCCTTCAGTCATCCTGTTTTTAGTTACTATGATTTTATGCCTTAAGCTGTATCCTGTAAGGACAAAAAAAAAAGAAATGTAGTGTTCTATATATTTTCTGCATTTAAAGCCTTATGCTCTATACTCCCTCATGATAAATATATATAAATTAAATAAAAAGGATCAGAAAGAACAAAGCACATTTCAGCATCTTTGTTTATATAAAAGAATTAATATTGAAACAGTCCCTTATATTGTTTCCTGGGCCCCTGTGCCAGATATAATGTACCTCCTCCACCCTGACCAATGCCACTATAATTTGAAAGTAATTAAGCTTAAACAGATGATTGTTAAGTTTTATTTTGTCATTGTTGAAGCAATATTTTCTTATATACTGTAATTAGAAACTTTAATATGATTTTTTTTTTTAATTATATTTCCAACAGACCAGAAGTTAGAATAAAATTCTCACCAAAATTGGCAAAAAAATAAATAAAAGAATATATATATATTTGAGACTTTCATACAATTTTTTTTTTAAGAAAATAATTTTTTAATAGTAAATGAATTTGAAAAATAAGAGGACAAAATGACTGATCTAAATAAAGCACAAATATTTTTTAACTTCGAATAAGAACAAGTCTTCTTTTTCTGCATTATCCAGTTAATTACTAACCCATCCCCGGAAAACTATTCATGATGACATGTTCTGCTTATTTAATATTTATTATCCTTTGTCATTGTTTACGACCTTGAGAACGACAACCTTTGTTTTAATTGGATTACCGTACTCAGATAATTAATTATCTGCTTTGTGGAATGAATTCTTGTACAATAGTTTAGATAATGGAAAATGTATAACAGCTTTGTAACTGGTTGGGAAAGAAACAAGATTAGTTAGTGATAGCAATTTTTGTAAAGAAAAATGACAATTTTTTTTTAACAACTTTTGTTTTTCTCTGCACAAAGGTAACCTCCTCCTCCGCCCCATATGTGAGGGTGGAGGCACGCTCCAAATTGTTTGTCTTATCTTCTACAGATATAAATAGGATTTTGGTATTTCCTAACTCTTGACTAATCTATGACATTATACAATACGGTATAAAGAAATGTATGAAAATTAAAACAAAATTCCAAAGAGTGGAGGGGTTAAAGGGTGAAAATAAATTAGACTACAGTGTTTTCATGAATAATTTAAAATATGTATAAAGTTTAAAAAGTTGTGCAACTTTGGTTTTAAGTAGAACGTACAATAAATGCACACATCAATTTATTTATTGTACGATTCTGCCTATATATAATTAAGCCTTCGCCATTTCCACAAATTAACAAAAAGAAAAGTAAAAAAAAACAAAAACAATAACAAATTCTATTTTTTTTCTTTTAGAAAAATAACATACAATTATCAAATTATATAAATGGTATAATAAAAAAAGGACATTTACAGAAAATCGCAAAAATAAAAATAAATACTCGTAATAATAAAACAAATAAGGTACCGGTAACCACGTTTTTTTTCTATAAATAAAAAAGAAAGCGTACAATATTCCTTATCTAATATATTTTTATCGTTTGTAACCGATAATATTTTCATTCATGTAATTTTCCTACATTTTAATCGAAATAAGTAAATCTTTAATATCAATCGAGTTCAATAAACTTGGCAAATGTGAATTCATTTTAGGTTTAATATATACAGTACATAATCCTAATAGCACATTTCTCTCTCCCCAGGAGTAACCTTCTATAATCTAAATAATGAGGACATCTGATTAAAATATGATACAATTTTTGGATTTGTTTTAATTTATAGACTAAACAAATTATTACTCTATCAATACTACATAAATTATCTACGGTACGTAAAATATCTCTGTATAGTAGTGTTAGACCCAGCGGTGTATATAGAAAATATTTTCGGGGGGGGGGGGCAAGCATATTCATCCATCAGATTAGTAGGATATAGTTTCCTAGTATGCCTATCCGGAGTTTTTAAAACAAAATCATTTTACCGCTCTAAATATGGTTGATCAGTGATCAACCATATTTAGAGCGTTAAAATGATTTCATTGATCACAGACATAAAAAGTTTACAAAAACCGGGTTATAATTTAAAGGAATACAACTTGTTTTAAGTTGTCTGGACGTTTTGTTGACTGTCTTATTTTGATAAGGTTTTTTTTTTTTTGACCTGTCTGGATGTTCTATGTCTTTGTTGACTTTTTTACTATGTCATAATATTTTATTTTGGGGGGGGGCATGGGCCCTTGGCCCCCCCCCCCCATATATACACCCTTGGTTAGGCCCATTAGACATATACACAGGGCTAATGGCGCGTAAGCAAACCTATACTTTTTACCCGGGAAAATTACTTTTTTTTTTTTCCCAACAATTTTTGTTTTATTGCTTTCCTGATCGCACTTCCCCATCAGAATATAGTTTATTAAGAAAAATACAACCATAAATACAATCAAATAAAAAAAATAGAACATTAATTTCATTAATCACTCAGAATAACATCTGCAGAACCCCCCCCCCAAAAAAAAAAAAAACCTTCACCAGAATTTTATCAGACAGATACAAAACAAAGCATGAAAGATGATCCACCTGCCCTTTAATAACTATTTAGACCATTCAGTCAAAACATCAAAAATCACAAGAATAAAAAACATATTTTTAACGTACTTCAATACATTTCCAACATTTTTTAAAATTAAAAAATAAATAAATTGTGTGTGTGGAGGGGTGACAAAATTGGAATTTTTGGCGTGTGTCTTGTTAAGGGGTCAATTGGAAAACATTAATTAAAGGGACGATAAGGTGGAGATTTAGGAAATAATAAAATAGAGCATAAATCTTTTATCAATTATCTTAGCTGAGAAGTGAGAAGTGTTTCACTCTTCTAACTTATAATTTAATTCATCCTCCCCCCCCCCCCTCGTGTCTTATTTTTTTATATATCCTGGTATAATGTATAGAATTGTTTTTAAAGGCCGTGAACTCGAAATCTTTCTAATATGCTACATAATAATAAAAAATTATGTAAAAGAAAGACCTGTTTTTATTTTTAAACTCATGTAAGCTAATTTAGCTAAATCTGATTCAAATAATAGAATCAATTTATAGTTGACTCTATTTAAGAGGATATTTGGGCTAAGTGCATATCGTTATTTTTTTNAAAAAAAAAATTAACAATTTTACTAGCAAAAAAGAAAAAAACTGATTATATCTAAGAGTTCTTATGATATCAAAATTTGAATAGTATTTTGTTTCAACATTATAGAGAAAATGTTTAGAAAAATTGAATAGAAATTGCCGTTACTTACTTTTTTCAATATTTCCTTTGAAGTCTCTTTTATCCCAAACAATTTTTTTTTTAATTTTATGAAATTATAACGTCAATCGAACAACATCACTCTCAAACTTACGCGACAGCGTGACATCGCGCGAATATTACTCAATAGGCGCAAAATAATCATTTATTTAATTAAAAAATAAAGGTATTACAATCAATAAGAGCATTATTTTCTTCTTAGCCATTATAGATATTTGTAGCCTAAACATTCATGTGATTACCTTTTCTTTCAATCTTTACTGAATTAATGTCAGTATTTATAGAGTAATAGTTATGATCTCTTGACCTATATTACTAAATGTTCAACTTGTTATATTTTTCTTTTCTTTGTTTGCGTGTGTGTGNGCTACAGTAATATTGCTGCCTGTAAATCTAGGCGCGCCTCAGTTATCAAGATCTAGATAATATAAATTTTTAAATATTCTAAATACTGAATAAGTAAGTACTCACAGAAAATATTTATTAATAGACTATTAATTAATTAATAGAAGTGTATTTTCCTCCAGTTCTAATAATGAAGCAAGTACTCAATAGCAGATAAACAATGTCTCTTCTCATCTAGTTTTAATTTAAACTTCAAGAAAAACAAAATTAACTGAATTTATTGAAGATAATATTATTCACACCAATCAGCCATAATACTGATAAATGAAATCTGGCTCGCTAAACAATAGTGAACTTGAAATGAATGGCTATCATTTTGTGAGAAGAGATAGATTTAAAAAAAAAAAAAGGTGATGGCTTGTTTTTATTATAGATGTGACAACAAGGAGTGAGGTCTTTATTGATATTATTTTTAAAAATAAAATTATTTTGAGAAAAGATAGACCCAGTAATTATTAATATTAACTTTAATAAAAATGTTTGAATTTCTTGAGAATTGTTAATTTTGCAGAAATCTACAAATTCTCGTTGAAGA
>PXIH01S0000106.1:1388-14583 GCA_003024985.2 Euperipatoides rowelli
AAAAAAAAAATTAGCTAATTCTCTTATTTTCTTAAGCTAAAAAATAACAAGAAATATTTGATTTTTCTTTTTTCCACTCTGGCACATTTATAAAAAAAAAAATTCAAGAATCTTTATATCAATTATTTTTTTCAGTCAACAAAGGTTTAGATAAAGGCATATTTCATATTCATAACATTTGAATAACTACTTGTACTATTTCCAGGTGGTTCAGGGTGCTAAATCCATTCCTAAATCCATATTGTTCTTTTGGCTGGGGTACAGTTTACGGAACCTCCAAGAATCCAAGATGGGCGCCATCTAGTGGACGTAATGTATCAATAATTCTGTTGTACTTAACTTTTGTCTTATTGTTTTTGAGTTGGAGCATAATGTGATACTTCTATTAGCTTATGCTTTTAAATTACTATGGTATTCATGTCCGAGTTAGAGTCAGACTGGGGTCAAGGTTACGGATCATTTACTGAAATCATATCAATAATAAATATTTAAATTGTGCCCTCTTTGGAGGATCTGCAAACTTAAGTCTTAACGTACTTCTTTTTGAGATCATCTAGTTCTCTTTGCAATTTTTTGAAGAACATTGTTACAGAAACCCTCTACCAATCCCTAATAACTAAACCTATAGAAGCATTTAAATACAAACCAAAAAGAAAGAATTTATTTAATTTAAACAATTTGTTTAATTTATTAGATCAAACTACTCCAAGGAAGACCGCTACAAGAGATAAAAGAGTAACAAGAGTGAAGGCTTGATTTCTCCCACAAACAATATGTGAGAATTCCATCCAATCATAACAAAGAATAAAATAACTATGAACCATACACAGAGGCTCGCGCTCTGCAGAAAAGAAAATGATCTCCCTTCATGAAAACAAGAAAATGTCCGATAGAATAGTTTTAAGTATTCAAATCATATAAAGAACTGACTGCAATCCTCTTTCGGTTGATTTACCCAACTACAACTGTGTCTTGTTTATTACAGATTTTTAGGCAACACTAGTGGAATGCCTATATTTCCCTGGAGAACATTCGATCCATACCTAAGTGACTAAGTTACAACCCATTGACACCATTCCTGTATGCTGTGTAATAACGTTCACCTGGGATTCTCTTCCCCGAACCTGGAACTCTGAATCCATAAAAACTGTTCCCATCACATATTTCCGGACGGGTAAGCCTTCCTTACTCTAGCACATGGAATATATTTAGATTTAATTAACTGAATAGTATGCACCCTACAGTAGTAGTTGTTAATATTAATATTTAAATGCGTTCTTTAATAATTCCCTATATCTTTCCTTTTAATGAAGTTGAGTCTCCCTTATCATTTTGCTGAGTGCTAAAGACTGTGATCTTTTAGAAATGTTACCGCTATAAATGCCGATAAGAGAAGATAAGCTTACAATATTTCATAAATGTATAAAGTATATGGTATAACTTTAAAGACATACAGAAAACAGTATTATAAATATGTGAATTTTATTTGATTAAACTAAGGTATACATAAATATAAAGAATATAGCAGCCTTGTAACCAATTACTGAATACAATATATTTTACAAAAATATGCATAATTTTTAAACAAGGAATAAAAATATCTAAAAAAAAAAACAATAATGGGAACACAGCCATCCAATTAGTCTTTGTCTTAGATAATTCCAAACAAAATAATCTCCAGTCATTTAGCTATTTATCAATTCTAGTTACATGTTAAAAAAAAAAGTATTATTTTTTTAAAGCTTACTTACACTACAATCATTCAAAGCTTAATAACGTTTGAACAATTATAAGCTTAAATTAAAAATCAAAGAAATAAAAACAAAGCCAAAATGAAGTTTTAACTCATAATTTGTGACATTATTTTTTTTTTTAAAAAATACTAATAGAGACAATTCTTGATTTACACAGATCTGATTTAGACATTTTTGGAATAGCAAGATTTAATTATAAATACTTATTGCACTATTTAAAATAACATGGTTTAAAAATATATATACCGGTACTTAATTTAGAATAAAAATAAGACTATGAAAACCTATCAAAATGAAAAGGTAATAAAGCTTTTATGCTTTTGTTAATGTTTGACAGTCTGAGAAAAATTAATTTATTTATTTCAAATCGATTCAAATTCTTTATATCAGGGTTTCTTAACCTATGGGTCGAAACCCAAGATTGGGTCGCTTGGCATATTCTGAGGGTCGCAAAATATTTTCAACAAAAACAATATTTATGAGATAACAACATATGATGTTTACAAATACAAAAATAATTTTAAAAACCTCTCGAGCCACTGCGAGTTAAATATAACAGTTTCTTGTTATTCAGGATTTGCTTAAACTTATTGTGCCAACTGTCCACACATTTTATTTATCTACTAGTTTAAAAGTCCGTCAAAAATGACGGATACAGTGACATCTATGGACAGAAAATAGAGCTAAAATATCTTCTGGTGTCATCGGCTCACCGAAGCTGGCCGAGCAGCGTGACAGACATCATGATCAAATTGACTTCCTTCTTAGCTTGCTATAACAGCGACTTGAAAGTCCATCAAAAATGACGGATACAGTGACATCTATGGACAGAAAATAGAGAAAACATTTTTGTCCATAGATGTCGCTGGAAGCAGCGTGACATACATCATGACAATAAAATGGCCTTTTATTACAGTTAGATTACTATCTAGCAACACTGTTAGATAGCGCTTCTGCATTTACCGTGTTAACATCTGCGCATGTATTTTCGTCATTACAGAAATGGCTGATGGAAGTTGTGTCAAAATCAATCAATCAAAAACTATTATTTCACCTCTAGATTATCATAGGGTTGGGATACAGTGGATTCACATGTAGTTGGAGTTAGGGTTCAGAGTAACAGTAAGAATGTGAATAGAAAAATTAAGGCTGATATCCATCTAGATCATGTGACTAAATGGGACTTAGACTTCCAGTTTCTAGACGCTTGTGTTATTGTAAGGGAGTAGATTTTTTTTAGATTGAATATGTTGGATGTACTTGCTGTCGGGCATTCTATTCGGGTCGCTAAACCAAAACTGTTATCCCAATTTGGGTCTTGACTCAAAAAGGTTAAGAAACTCTGCATTATGAGAATGTTTTTTTTTTGTGAATTAACTGTATACCTATTAGTCTAAATTCAAATCCATCCCTCCAATAATATCCAAATCAATAAAAACAATTTTTAGCAAATTAGCCTAACAAAAGTCTTAATTCTTAGAAGAATAGAAAAGATAATGAATTAAGAATGAAATATGAGGGGAGGGGCTTAGCCAAACGCTTCAGAAACCCTGAAGGGAACGGGGAAGAAGACAAAGGTGAACTGTCACCAAGCACTACCCAAACTAATGGGTATGCTGGGGGCAGGGCACTGGGTGACCCCAGCGTTTTCATTGAAGTCATACCCTGCACCAAATGAGAGCGAGAAAAGATAGAACCATCACTCAGCATATGGCGAACAAAGGTACTGAGTTGTCAAGCCGAAACACATGAGGTGAACAAAATAACCATGCAGGACAGGGTGACAAAGTGAGTATGGACGGCAGAGAGGAGTGCAATGGATAGGTCGTTACTCGGATGCATATAAGCCAGGGTTGAGGGCCCGGGTCCAGTCACAGTGGAAGCCAGGTTGATCACAGCTATCGGAAGTAGAGGCGGATTGTCCATAGGTCAAAGAGGAGTCTGCAGTAGGTCGACTCCACATGGTGACAGGCCTTTGAGCCTGTAACTGGCCGGAAGTTGTTATTGAGGGGGTAGGTGGGGCTACTGACCACTCCTGAGGCAGTAGCCTACTGCCCCACACTACCAGGAAGGATGAAGCCGGCCATTGGAGCTCAGCCACCCAAGGAGGGTGGTCACACGTCACACAGGGTGGAACACCCACAGAAGAGGAGGCATCCAATCAGTCCTATGATGGTTGTGGAGTAGAACTTCGCAATAAGACAGATATGGAGATCAACAGGCTGTCTGAAAGGAGTAGGCGGCACCAAAACCAGGCGATGGCATCAATATCAGCACCTAGAGACACTTGACCTTTCACCTAGAGCACACATGGTGAAGTAGTGGATGCCGGAGATGGTTGCAGAAAACTGGATGAGTTGATGGCTGCAACCACAGGACTCGAGGGAGCAGAAGCCCACTGTTGAGTTTGGGAGCTGTTAGTTTCGGTGTGGGAAGAGGCTATCAGGCGTGGGGGGATTCCAGCAGGGGAATGCCCCTTCCACTCGGGGGGGGGGGGGATCAGGGGGCCCCCATCATTGGGGAGCAAGGAAAGCTTGAGAGGGCATGCCCTCTCAAGCTTTCCTTGGCTCCCCAGAGTCCAGACAGACACAGTGGGCTAAGTAAAAGCAGTAAAACTAGTTACTATCTTATCTGAGTTTAGGGTATGGCAAGTACAAATGGGGAAATAGGGGTCCTGGGAGGGGGGAGGGTAGTCCAAAATTATGTGATAGAGGGTCTCAGGGGGTGTACTTGACCAAGATTTGGTCTACAGAGGTGAAACAGGAATGGATCTAGGGATGCTAGAGTATCTCTTGTAGGTAAGAGCTATCAGGAGAAATAGCGCAAAGCTAAAAGCAATTAGGCTTGGAAAAAAACTAAAATCAGAGTCAGTGCAGGGTAGTGGAGGGATGGGAAGTCCAAAACTCTAGCTAGGCCCCAGTTTATATAGGGGTGTGTGTGTGCGTGCAGCAGAGGTTATGAGGCGAAGGCTGGGGAGATATGGGCCCGACAGTGAAACTCTATCTATGCAAGCCTAGGACTCAACTCGCATTATAATTTAGAGAATAATGAAAATTTTGACCAAAAGGTACTCACGCCTTGACAAGAGGTTCCTTATGAGTAGATAAGCACTCTTAGGAACCTCAACTCAGAGAAAGAGATGCAAGTATTTTGGATTAAGTAGGAGCTAAATTCGCGTCCAAGCTTCCAAGATGGTCGCCAAACAGGAAGTCCATAGTTGAAGTTAGGGTTCAGGGTAACGTAAGACTGTAAATAGAAAAATTAACGCTGCAATTCAGCTTGATCATGTGAGTAAATGGGACTTAGACTTTCCAGTTTATAGACGCTCATGTCATTGTAAGGGAGTCGGTCGTTTTTTAGACACCGAAAGTGTTGTATGTGCTTGCTGTCAGGCATTCTATTTGGGTCACTAAGCCAAAACTATTATCCCAATTTGGGTCACGACTCAAAAATATTTAAGAAACCCTGCCTTATGAGAATGATTTTTGTTGTTGTTGTGAATAACTTATGCCTATTATCCTACATTCAAACCCATCCCTCCACATCAATAAGTACAATTTTTAGCAAATTAGCCTAACAAAAGACTCATAATTGTTAGGAGATTAATAGAAATGTTATTTTTGTTTTCATCAGTTCTCCTAACTCTAGGTATTTCCATTATTTACTATGGAAAATTTATATTTGATTTACATGCTGATTTCAAAGAACAGTGTAAATCAAGAATTAACTGTTATTGTATATAACAATACAATTGAAATTAAACTTAAAATTTGTCATGAATTGCCATTTTATTAATAAAAAAAGTTTATTGTATGAAATATTCACAGGCAATCCAGAGCAAAGTATGGTATATGCGAGATGATAAAAAAACTATGTATCCATAGCAGCCAAATGGTAGTGTACAAACTGTAGGATGTGCATCTAAAATGTAGTCGTCTTGTGCACACATGTATAAAGCTTATCAAATCAAAGGACTGGGTTATGGTAAATCCAATTATGATTGTATAAATTTTGGTTTATTGGATTGTGAATTACTGTGAGAGGAATTATTTTGTCGAATCAATCAATGGTTCCGAGCAGTGCCGAAAATAGAGAATTTTATTGGGGGGGGGGGGGGGAATACATTTTCCAACTCGGACCCCTCAAATTCCCAACTCNGGGGGAATACATTTTCCAACTCGGACCCCTCAAATTCCCAACTCACAACTATTGAACATCTGCTGGGTGACCGTGACCCTGCATCTTATCTTCAGATCCATGTTTGTGTGTCAAAATGTTAAATTTCCCAAGTCATTATTTTAAAAATTCACATCCAATACAAAAATCTTTGATTTCCATTTACCAAGTTTATCATTCACCTTCAACTGGGTTTTTCTTAACGGCCAACACAAAATTTCGAACAATTGGGCTTTCAGCCAAGTTGGATGGTAAAGCTACCCTCCCCCCTGAATATCATTTCCTTAGTGACACTCCTGGTTCCGAGTAAATTCCATTGATTCCACAATTTTAAGAGTGAATAAAAAAGGTTTCCAGTCTTAGATGGGATGCTCAGTTTATTTTTTTTATTTTATCGAGCTTTTGTATTTATGTACATTTTCAGAGCATGGAGGAAAAGAAATATTTATACAAGTGATTCCCTGACGAAAAAACCTTGTGTTAAAAGTTTCACTTGTAAATAAAGCAAACATTTTTGTGCTGGACTTTAAGAAACGGCTTTCGTTTCAGTCCTATTCATTAGCTGGAGTTCAGTTTACAGATCTCCCAAGATGGCCGTCTTCTAGTGGGCACAATGTACCGATAATTCTGTTGTATTTAATGTTTGGCTTATTGTTTGAGAGTTGAAGCATAATTTGATACTTTTATTAGCTTATGGTTTGAATTTACTATGATATACATGTCTGAGTTATGGTCAGTGTAGGATTAAGTTTAAGGATCGTTTACTAAAGTCATATCAATAATAAACATCAGATGCAGGCATCTTGGGCAATTCATAAAATGAACTCTTGCCCATTGCTTTTTAAAAGACAGATGGACGGATTACCTGCTTAGGAATAACAGGAAGTTAAAGAAATAGAACTTAATCATAAGTGTGTTACCCAGAAGAAGGTAATTACTTTATCGATTCCATTCCTCATTGATGATAAGTAGAATGATATAAAACCACTCATAATGTTAAAAATTCTATACGTCATTTTTAACAGTAAGAAAACGGTGTTTTCATGTTGATTCTTCAATAGCCATACTTGCAGACATCTTGAAATACCCGTGGAATAGAGGTCTACAAAATAATCCAAGATTCAACATTTAAAAAAAAAAACAGTTTAAAAATGGTAAAAATGCTGATGACTCAGATCTGAGTCGGCATGAATTTTACAATATGCTGACGACTCAGAAGCGAGTCAAGTTTCAATATGTTAAAATGAATTCAGAATATAGGATGAGTATTAGAAATATCCAGCAGTGAACATGTTAAGCCTTTTTTAATTGGGTATAAAAGACTTTAATAAGTGAAAAAAAAATTATAATATTTTTTGGAAATCTGAGTACACCCATGTCATGCGTCACACAGGTGAAAAAAGAAAAAAATGCATTGATAAATACTAAATTACATCAAGATTATACTTTCAAAACATGCACAAAACATTTGCTTAAAACATCATTTAGGAGGAATATACAAAGATTGGTCTTTGACCTATAGTATTAATCTTTTAAATATTATTGAGTTATATTCACTATTTGAACAGTCTCTACCATTTGAGTTCTTTAACGTGTCAAGTGTTTTCACATTTTTAAATAATCTCTTAATATTTACGCTTTTCCACTTGTCCAGAGGGGTACACCCCCCCCCCCCATTCTTATCATTGCCAATATTTTTTTTTAAAAAATATTTGTTAAATCATAAGTAGTAATACTCAAGTTATTCACAGCTTGATAAGTGTCAATTGATGAGCTTAGATCATTTTTGGAATAAATTCAATTTGTCATATCATATATGACAATGTAGTACAGTAAGGAATAAGAGCAAAAAATGTTTGGTAAAATGGTGATATAATAGTTGATATGTAAATTTATGGGGTCATATATAACAATGTTTAAATGCATAGATGTATACAGCGTGTCAAGGAAAAAAAAGCTGGATCTCTATTAAGCAAAACAACAACAATGGAGCAGACAATATTATTTTAAGAGAAGATGGTAAAGTTTCAAAGTTGGGTCCAACACCTTTCTACAAAAGAAAATTCTTATTTCCTGTCATTACTTATATTTCTCAATGCTATATTTTTTATTAAAAAGATATCAAAGAAAAGTTAAAATTGGCACTCTACACAGAAACAAATGCCATCTAACCACAATTGAGTATATTAATGAAAGTTGTTCTTGGCGATATAAATTTAAACAAGAAATATGGGGCTTAAAAAATTACCCCAACCGCCTATATGTTTGCCCCTGTATGGAACTAATATATAGTACTGAATTGTCTATAAATATTGGCTTAAAGAAATGAGAGGGACATAATGGATCCTACCAACCCCTATGTGTCACTGTGGAATGTTCACAGTTGATAAATTCATTGAGAACATTCCATGATGGTGTTTTGTATAGAACATCCATTCTGTACCTTAGTTAAAGTGGTTTATCAATGCCTATTTTAACTTTATTGATTTATGTGTATTTTTATAAAAAAAATGCTTGTTTAATTAATCAATTTGTTATATTCGGCCCATAAATATATCAAAATTGGACTTTTATGCCAATATGTATCAAATTATCAAACCAGCTTATGACGTATTTTGCCAGAAAAATTTCACGTGGATTCCAGTAATAGTGGCTGATTGGTTGTCAGATCGGAATTATAAGTCATTGTAATAAGGCCGTTTCCTTCTCAAATCAATCAAAATGTAGATCGGTGATTCGAAGCTCGATTTTTATTATTATTATTTGCAGTAGGGTGTTTTTATAAAGGCAACTCAAAACATACACAAGCCGGCTGAAAATAAACCTGTAACAGTTTTTATTTGCATTAAAAAATATAATCTCTAAGAATATTTAAGAAATATTATTAAAAACTTGATCCGTCATTTGGCATCGCTTCTGAACACATCGTGGTTTGCTTCACTAACGATTTTGATTGACTTCTAGAAATTTCCGACATTACACCGCTTTTGAAACAACATTATGAGCAGTGAAAGGAAGAAGATTAGGTTGACAAATTTAAAGTGTAGAACTTATTAATAAGTCACAACTGTTGGGGAGTGGAATGGAAGGGTCGCAGTTTGAAGAGCCGTTACTGGAGGAAAAGATATTATTTAATAAAAAGGAATTTAATTATTGGAGTGGTTTAATGGCGGACATGTAAAGGAGGATGTTATAATAGTCACATTTGCAAATGGAAAAGACCTTGTTAAAGTAAGCCTAGCTGAATTAATGAAACATTTGATAAAATATAAGTTGTTAAAACTGGTTAAGCAATTTGTTAATCTTCCAAATTCAAATTTTTTTTACTTTAAACTGCATGAAATACGTTCTGTAAACGTTATGAAATATTATCCTGGAAAAATGAATAATGTTTATGCTTTGTTTGTTGAACAACGGGCAGACCAAAATGAAATATCAATCTTTTGATAAATTGCCCCCGGATAATGTAAGAGATGAGCTTCCAGAATATTTAAATGAAGTTGGTCAAGTTACCGCTATAAGTCCGAAAGTTATACAACTGCCTGGTGATATTTGCATGGAAACATCACCGACAGTTATAGCATTGAAGTTAAATGAAGGGAAGTCTATAGATGATGTGCCAAAGTTATTTGTCCAAAATACTATTAAATTCGTATTGAAGGGGACATGATAGTTTGGGATACAAATGCTTTAAAGAGGGGCATATTGAAAAGAACTGTGCGATACAATTTTGCAGTGGGCGTAAAATGAAAGTGAATATCGAGCATAAATGTTCTAATACATATGCAGCTAGAATGAATTTCAACCAATAGTGGCTGAAGTGTCTCATGGATGATGAAGAGGATAAAAATGGTGATGACAACCTGGAGGATATGGATGAGGAAATGGAGTCGGCCTATTCACATGACCCTGGAATAGTTACTCCAAGTGAAATACAAAGATAGAGAGAATTGCAGCAGGAACAAAATAAATGCTATGGTGATGCTCAAACAGATGATAGAAAGAATGTTGAGGAGGGAATGATCAATAAAGTACACGAGGTAAAGAAGGATGTAAATGGCCAGAATAAAGAGGCTGACGTAAAAAGTAAGAATGTTCAATTTTGTTAACTGGACTTAGTGTTTAGAATTAAATTTTGTATAGTCCTTTATTTTAGAATATTTTTTAGAAATTGTGTTTTTGTAATTAGTTTTCTAATCATTGGTTGTTGGAAAATATTCAACACTGCAAAATATATTTATGAACATTTCTATGGACATAAAGAATTCTTTCAATTATTTTAATTTATTCTCTCAGAATGTAAGAGGGATAAATAATAGAGCTAAAATGTTAAGGGTAAAAAAAGTTTGGTTTAAGTATAATATATCATTTTTTGCCTTGCAAGAAACGAAAGTAAGAAGATTAATAGACTCTTGGGTGGAAAAAGTTTTGGGGTTAAACTATAACTTATTGAAGGGGGCAGGTAATACTACTGTAGGAGGTGTCTTAGTTGGCTTTTCTAAAGCTCTTCCGTTTAAATGTATTAAGGTAATTGTAAGTAATGTAAGGTATGTTATTGTGTTGTTTCATATTAATAATGTGTGTGTTATTTAATATTTATGGCTATAATAATTTTGCAAAAAAATAAAGCTTTAATGGCTGAGGTAATCAATTTAGTGGGGGAATACAGAGAAAATGTAATATGGGTGGGGGACTTTAATATGACAGAACAGCTAAACAAAATAATGAAATAATATAGGGAGAGTAGAAATATGATTGACTTGGCTAGAGTAAATAATAAAACTCAGTTTTATTATTATGCTTCAAAAACATTATCAAGAATTGACTTCATGATAATGACATATCCACTAACAATAGGGGCCGATTACAAAGTTATATGGTCAGAATATAGCGATCATGCAATGCTAATTTATTCTAATTTGATGCATAATATTTGTCAATATATTGATTTACAATTGGATTTTGAAATAAAGGCCAAACAAAGAATAACAGAATAATGGTTTATCAGAAAGGGTTTATTTACATAAACCATGTTTGAAAACACAGGTAAGACAACGAGTCTTATTACAAATAAGAATCTAAGTCAGTTGAATCTTTTAAGTGTAGGTTGGATGATTTTATGGATGATTTAAGTATTGTTTAGTTTAACTATAAGAATATAGGCTAGTATTTCAATTGTTATAATTGGTATGTTTTTATTTTTGAATAGATCGACAAATAAAGTAGTGAAGCTAGTTAAAGTGTAGGCCTAGGTCTGTAGATATTTTAAGTNTGGTTAGGGGAGTTTATTAAGGTTGTTTGGTATTTTAATGAATTGTTGATGTTTTTTTTTGTTTTTTTAATTAAAATCCCCAAGATTCAATAGCCTATAGGCTAATAAAAAATAAATAAAAAAAATTATATAAAAAAAAAAAAATTTAAAAAAAAAAATAATAAAATTTTATATTAAGAAAAAATTAGATTAGGACCAGGGACAACCTCACTGGACTATAGTCTGTTGTTGTCCGTCATATTTGTATTTCAAATTTAGTGTAAATAATTATAGTATGATATATCATTTAACGTACGAGTTGATAATTGAAAAAGAATTATACTTTTTTCAATGGGCTGTTATGAAACAGGACATGATGGAGGCGTTGCAAAAGCATAATCTGGCGTATGTTTATACAAAAAATAGAAAAATTGAGGACCTAAATAATAGTTTAAATCAAGTTAAACTAAAGTCAAAGGAAAACCTTTGTCAGTTGGTTGAAATTAAAAAAAATTGGAAAGTTTAATTGAGGGCAGGGAAAGGCTAAATAAGTATTTGTTTTTCAGTAGAACATTTGTTCAGAATAAAAATGACATTAAAAAATTGTCAAAAATAATAGTTTTAAGAAACCCGTGGGCAGAGAATATAAATGAGATCTCCGATGGGGAAAGGGTCTTGTATGAAAAGGAAATGATGGATCTGATATTTAAGCATTATTATAATAAGTTTTATGTAGTAAATGATTTGCAGAACTTAAGTAATGAGATTGTAAAGTGGAAAAAAAAAACATGAGCATGCGCAGACAGCGGAATTTGTGATTACTGATGAACATATTAAAACTGCTCTTAAAGAAATTAACAATAGAGCTACTCCAGGGCCTGATGGGATACCAAAAATATTTTCAAAAGATTTGACTTAGTTTTTATTCCAATACTTAGAAAATTGTTTCATAAAATGTTAGTGAGTATTCATTTCAGAATTTATGTGTTTGAAGTTATCATGGTATTTAAAATAAAGGCAGGTGGACTAAATGAAGGTAGGAATATTCAAATGAAAGATTTAAGGCCTATTAGTATAATAAATCTGGAAGTTATTTGCAAGGGTACTGTTGACTCAAATAAAAGGGAAAATTAAAGTTATATTGTTGATTCACAATATGCTATTAGTGGTCGTACTATACATCAGGCTATTGGTAATTTCCTACTTACACTTCAATACATTAGAGAGAAGCGAATACGAACAGCAGGACTTATATTTTATGTATTCAGGCAGCATTTGACTCAGTGTCACACCCCTATTTAATCAAACAGATATTAAAGTATTTGTAAATGGAAGCCGTTACTTATGGGTTAATTAATTACGTAATTAATAAAATGATTAGAATTAATATTGGAAAATGGCTTCTTGAACCCAATCCTCTAGATCATGGGCTATCGCAGGGCTCGGCCCTTTCAACTTATCTATTCTGTCTTTTTTTTTAAACAAACTGATTATAAATATTCAAAGGCTTGGTGTTGGAATGAACAATTGAGAGAATACAACTAAATGTAAGTATATTGACATATAGTGACAACCTTACGGTCTTCGTTAATGATATAGGTGATGTTAGGTCGAATAAAAATGAGATTAAAAAGTTATCAGATAAAACGGGACTGCAAATAAATATTACAAAGTCTGTGATCGTGAACCCGTTTAATTTTAAAGTTATAAAGGATAAAGACTTTGGTGAGATAGTGCCACGAGGGTTCCTTGGTATCCCCTTTCCATTTATTGAGGGGAAACAAGGAGAGCAATACAAAATAGGTTGACTGAAATTTTTGAAGTGAACATGATATTTTTTAAATATAAAAAGCTATCTATTGACAAATGTGTTCTTTTTATCAAAATTAAATTATTTATGCATCATTTTCAATTCACAAAGGTAGAGTTAATGACAGGGCAATTTGTGTGGGGCAAGAGTAAAGGAAGGGTCGCTAAAGCTATAGCTATATTGCCAGTGTCCATGGGGGGGGGG
>PXIH01S0000106.1:69774-80411 GCA_003024985.2 Euperipatoides rowelli
CGCTCTTGTTCAATGATGGCGCTATATACCTATGTTTTGACAAGAAATAGGGGGGGGGGGCGCCCTTGGTCGGCATTCTACGGTATTGGTTTAAACAACACACCCATTTGAGACAACAGAAGACCTTACTCTCTTCTGGTGTTGTGACATGTGATCTTGCTATGGAGAGGAACAAAAAAACTTATGAAAGCATTGATGGGAAGGAAACATTTTCTGATGTCCAAGAAAAGCAAGATGATATGACTTGGAGTAGTTTGATCATAAGTTAACTTAGGATAAAACTTTGTTCCTGTCAATGTATAATAATTATTTACCTGAATAGTAGTCCAGAACATCTTAAAGAATAATTACATCAAGTATGAATTGGCTCCAAGGCCACCGGTTCTTTTCACTGAATCTTACTTGCAGAAAAGAACAAAATCTTCCATTGTTTCAGCTTTTTAACCAGAGGAGAAACATTTTGTACTTCCACAGTGATTTTTGGTGGATGTTACTTTATTTTTATATTTTTCATGTTACTTCTTTAATTAAAAGCAAACAATTGTTCAAGTAAACATTCTAAGTTGCTATTATTAAATATTTCATAGCCTTTTCCATTAAATCTGGGCAAATATTTAAAAATAAAAGCTGACTATATGAGATCAAAAGTGTTCTAAAATGTGTCTTAACACTTAGCCAATCACTGCTATCACCAAATCAATGTTCAAAATCAAATTGAGAAAAGCGGAACAAAGCTTGAAGTCCAAACTGTTTATTCAATTAAAGCAAATGAAAATAATTGCAGCACTCACTGTGACCAATGACCAGAGAATAAACAGATAGCCTAAAATAAAATTGAGGGCTGCAGCTGTAAACAGGGGGTGACAAAAATCCTGGAGTGACCACCACCACCACCACAATGTACTTTGGGTGTAAATATCTTGTTGCAATGGTTCTAACAAAGTATGACAAAAAGGAATTATACAGCAAACACATGCATGCAAATTAAATTACATGAATTAATTTGCATTGACTCACACATATAGATGTAAGAGGGGTGAGTGTTTTCGACATTGTTTACAGCCTCCTACCTCAGTAACCGTTGCAGATATGAAAAACATAATTTTTTAATTCTCTTCAACTTTTGTGTTAAACATTTTCCGATATTTCCAACCGATAATGATATATTGCTAAAAATGTTAAAATCGGCCATTATTTACCAAGATGGTGGCCCTAGCACAGTGTGCACGAGTGTTGATTTTTGGTATGTTATCACTAGCCACTAGTACTATACATGTGGAAAGTCTTCTCTTTAGGGAAGTTATTTCCAGGTAAGGCAGGCCTTATTTTCTCATGACTAAACAGCTACAATATTACAGCTTGACAAATCGTAGGACCTTGATTGGATTCTACATCTCCTAATCTAACAATAATCCCAATTACTAATATAACAACCCCTTTAGCAATGGATAAGTCAATTTAATTCAAGGCCTCCCATGCCTTGAGTAATACAGTATCTAACAACAATTGCGAGTTGTTTGATTATCATAGGTAAAGTTCATTTAGACAAAATGCCCGCCATTGCACAGAAGAACTGATTAGACTAGTCCTTAAAGATTTAGTAAATATGTACTCCCAAATAAGTTAAAAAGTAATAAAATTACAAAAACCATCATCAATCCGAGCATTCTGAAAGAGACCATTACAAGATAATCAAACTGATATACCGATACAATTAAACCGTCAATGACGGTCAATCCAAAAAATGAATTGGTCTTCATTGTCAGCAGAGTATTTACTAGCATTTCTTTTTATAACAGTGACATTGTAACTATTAAGAGAATGATATTTGGCTCTGCCTAGTTAGTTAGAAGTGAGATAACATTAAAATACATCAGCACAAGAACGATGTTAACACCAAGTCATCGCCAGATGAGTAGAATGTCTATTGTTTTGGAGTGATTCCTTAAAAAAAAGGTAACTTGTAAAGTAATCAAAAAATTAGTAAAGTTAACTTAAATTGTTTAACAAGGTGCAAGTTAATTTATTTTTTAAAGTAACTACTTAAGCCTGTTACTGAGTAACAAATTATTAGCTACCAGTAACTCATTATTTTTACTTGGTTATTAACTTATTTCTTAAAACTATCTAAAATAATCTTAAGCAATTTCAGTCTGCCTTCAAACAGCTTTTCAATTTGCCACAAAATTATATATTTTTTTTTGATAATTACGATTTACAATTTCCATATGACTGCTCTTATATCCGGACGCATTTCCACAATGTTAATAATTTCTTTCCATACTCTAAACTTCAATCTCCCTCCCAACCCTCTCCTCCAATTTAGCCCTTGCTTTACCCCACTGTTTCCTTCATTTTTTTATTCTTGTAGCCCTTTACCATTCAACCAGTAAACTTTCACCCATCGTATTCACTTTCATTTCTTTTTAAAATCCAACCATTGTGCTATTAATATTTCCTTGTTATTATAATCAACTATCCTCAAACCTGCATTATTTATCACTTTCAACCTTTCAATTTCTAATCCTTTACATTCTAGTATGGTAATATATGTTCTCCTCTCTCATAACACTCAAATCACATATTATTATTACTCCTCTTCCTTCTCTAAAATTTCTTTCTCTAACCTTTGTTCTCATACTACCCATCCTTGCCTGAAACGATTCCTATTGTTTCCTTATAACTTTCGTTCTTCCTTGATAGACAATTTATTTTTATGACTATTTAATGATTTTTTTCCTTCTCATACCAAGATCTTTCTCCTAAATTCTTCGTTATTTTACCAGTTTCCTCATTCCATGATTTTTCAGTTGCTTCTTTCATTTCTTCATCACATAATGTAAAATCGCCTAGTAGCCTATTCTATCATATCCTAGTCTACTACTTTTGCCATTTGAATTACTCTTTTCCACCATTTTGACTTTGTTCCTCTTAACATACTCTCTAAATATCAATTTGCATATTATTCCCTCCTCCTCCATTAACTGCAATCTTCCAAATCTTTTTAACTTCTCTTTCATTTCCCTAATTTCATACAAGCTCCAACCTATTACTCCTTGAATACCTTCTATAGCCTTAATAATACCTCCACCCAACGCAAACCAGCCCATCTCACTTTGCATTCTTTGTAATTCTTCTCTTTCTGTTTAGACAATACCAATACATTATTTCTAGTACGGTACTGCTACTCCTTTCCATATTTTAACCACTTCATATTTACTCATACATACAAATTTTTTAATCATTTAGACTTTATTTTATTTTTTCCTTTACCCAATAATTTACTTTCCCATTCCTTTAAATAATCCTTTCCTTTCCCTAATATTACCTCTAAATACCCGTATTGTTTTACTTCCTCTATTTCTTCATTATTTAATTTCCAACTCTCTTAAGTGTCTTTTGTTTATCCATAGTTGAGATTTTTCAACACTAAATTCTAACTTATCTCCGGAGTCATTTTAAATGTTAGCCGGATTAAACCAAACCCACCCTTCTTTCCCATTCCACCAATAGACCCTTAACCCAGCCCTTAAATCCAAACATCTCCTATTCACAATCCCTCCGTTCCCAGCCCCTTCCTCCCTTTTTATATTATCCCTATCCTCTTTAAGCATATCACAATACAATAATACATGACTTAAATTATCCTCCTCCCTCCCACATAACCTACATAAAATATTACCCCCTCCCAATACTTTAACCTATCCCTTGTTTTCAAACATCCCGTTCTAGCTTGAAATAACAATTCATTCCCCCTATCATTCCCATATAAAACTCCTTCCTCCCTAATAAAAATTTTTTATTTCTATATACCTCTAAAGTTTTCTTCTTAAAAAACACTTTCTTTCCACCCATCTTTCTTTATCCTTAATAATTTTGTCTATATTCTTACCCAATTCCCATAATCCTCATTACGGTACCCAACAATCTTCCTAAATCCTCTTCCCATAATCTTAAATACAAAATAATCCTCTCCCTATCCATTTTTTTTTGCTAAATATAATACCCTCTTAAATCATTTAGTCTTTTTACTCCTCATAATACTATCCTTAAACACCCATTTACAAACCCTATTCCCTTCCATAAATTGCAATCTACCAAATCTTTTCAATTTAGCTTTAGCTTCCCTACTTTCAAAATTATTTCTTCCCATATCCCCTGAATTGCTTCCAAAGTCGTAAACTTATGTCCTCCTAAAGCCAATCTCCACATCTCATTCTGCGCTCCATACATCTTTCTTTTTCCATACATTCCTATTCAAAACCAAAACATAATTTCCATACATCAATCCCGGCACTGCAACTGTTTTCCACAATGTCCTAACCACTTCATACTTACTATAACTCATACATGCAGCCTTTCATATTTTCCCCCTATTATTCCCATTTTTTTTACATATTTTCTCATCCCAAACCCCTTAAAAAGATTTATCGTTATTAAATGTTACTCCCAAATAATCATAACTCCTAACCTCTTCTAATTCCATATTATTTAAACACCATACCATTCCCTTTCTTATTTATAATTTTTGATTTTTCACTACTAAATTCCAAACTCAACTCATTTCCTACCCTACCACAAATACTTAACAAACTCTGCATATCTTCCTTATTTTCTGCGAATAAAACTATATAGCATCCGCAAATAACAAAACAGATAATTTTATTTTTTCTCTCCTCATACATAGCCCTAATTCCTGATTTCATTAATTCCCTATCAAACCTATCCATATATATTAAAAATAAAATTGCCGACAAAGGACAACCCTGCCTTAAACCCTTACATTTCATTTTCTGAATTTACACCCTCCCATTGTAAAATAAAATTATTATCTTCATACACCTTTCTCATAAAATTTATCCATCTTATATATGATATCCATTCCATTACTTAAAATTTCCCACTATGCTGTAGTGCCATCTATCAGCCATTTCACAAATTACTTTCGTTCAGAATGAAAGATGGCTTCTCTTTCAAATGGCAAATACTAGCCTAGATCAAATCATCCAATGGAAAAAAAAAACAAGTAAAAAAAAAATATTGCACAAAAAATAACTTAGCAAATAGTGCCTGATTCAGCAAATAAACAACATTATTTTAAACAAGAATGTCCAGCAAAATTCAAAACCATTTGGCATATTTACTTTTTAAGTTAACTGATTACAATTTAGAAAACCAGATGAATAGATTTATGTTAATTATTTGATTTAACCTTGGGCAATATCTATTATTACTGAGAAAATAATATTCATATGTGTCTTCTTCCCCCCCACCCTCCAATTTCCTGAGAAGCAGCACTAATTGTATTTAATTTAAACTCGTGACCTTTTAGCTAGCTGTATAACAAAGAAGAAACAAAGTTATTATATTTCAGTAGAAGCTGTAGGCAATAATTTTAAAGCTACAAAAATAAGATTTCATTATCAAAGACTTAAAAAAAGAATAGATTCACTATTTTAAAAAATTGCAATAATTTGAGTAATTAACTAAGCATTGATGAAGCTTGCTACTTGAATTATATTTATCTGTCTGTATTGGTTTATGATAATTTAAAATTTATTTAAACTGTCAATATAAATTTTGACAGTATCTTTAAGCAATGGTGCATAATCGCTTTTCCCCTAAGGATCACATTAATAATGTGCCCGGAGTCACATGCATTGTGGTGAAACAAACTGTAACTCTGGTGAAATATTTACTAGGGGTGCACCTAATAAATATTTTGGATTCCAATGGCCGAAAACTAAATAGTTACAAATATAAACTATTTGGTTGGATATAAATACCGTAATAGGAAAAAAAAGCCAATATTCGGCCGGGGACGAATGCGGATACGGCATTCGGTGTAGTCCTAACATTTACTAAAAGAAAAAAAAGCCACTTTTGTTTTGCTACTCTATTGACTCATATTACCTTCCGCATGTATACTCTATTAAAGATTTGGGAGCTTATTACTCTCGTAATTTCACTTTTTCTCATCACTAGGGTGGTCAGATGACTGGGATTGGTTAGGAAACTTTCTGAGCCTTTTAAGCATTACAAAATTCTTCATATTATTTTTTGCTTTTTTCTTTGATCCATAATTGAATATTGTTATGGGCTTACTGTATGAGAAGAGATGCTGATACTAAGGAGCCATTCCAATTTCATTATTTAAGATGGATTTCTTACGATGAAAGGTGATTATCACTGCCTTTCGTCGTATTTTGAATACGGTAGACAGTTCTATAAATTGTGTTCTTTAGAAGTACGTAGAATCTTCCTTGATTCAAAATTTTTTTTATTTAACATTATTAATGGTAATCTGGATTGCTTTAATCTTCTTTCTTTTGTAATTTTTCATTCTTCTAGTCATTTAATAAGGTCAACCAATCAATTCAATAATGAACTCCAATTATATGATCAAATCAGTGGATCTTCCAATCGTTTAAAAATTTAAATCTCCCTCCCTTACTCCCCTAGCCTACATAGAATTTCATAGTGCTTACTGTTAGGGACACCAGTTTGATACTAACAACGCTAACTTACTTTATATAATAAAGTACTAAACATTAACTTGTACTAAAATTAACCAATTTATTTAAATACATTACAACAAACTAGCCATCATGGCTGCTACTGCTTATAGACAAAGAAGCAGAAGCTATCCCAGGATTCATAGCAAAAAATAAAAGATCATTGATTGAACATGTGACCAGGAGATCATGTGATATTGAGGATTATCAAAATTATTTCTATACACTAAATTATAATCGATATAGAGAATATATGATTAATGCTATTATATTTACATTGCACAGTAGACTAATAAGTCTATATATTATGATTTTAGTTAATCATTACAACATCCATTAAATGACAATTACTTCAATGGGTTTTAATACATGGCAATGAATGGATTTGCAAATATTGTCTTCTTTCAGAATTAATAAGTTATGTAATATTTTTAAGTGGCACATTGATGTCAACATTCCCCCTCAAGGTGTACGAGGGATTAATATGTTAACTTTTCAGGTGGGACACCTTTATTTTCCCTCAATGATCTTCGTGGGAACACAGAACTATGTTCTCTGTCAACACAAGAGTCCAACTCGGGTATTGTATTGGGAAGATCCCTCATCCACTGATATTTTAGATACTGTGATGACGTCATTGGTTCCGGGGATCCAGTCGATAACCCTTGGTGTTAATACCGTACTCGACAAATATCCCCTCCTGTGAGGTGCTATCCAGTTTCTTCCTTGTTGCTATGGATTTGAAGCCGAAGGTTTTACATCCGAATATGCGAAGGTTGCTTAACTGTGGTTGTCGGCCAAACTAAATCTCATGTGGGAATCTACCAGTAGATGAATGTACCACTCTATTGGTGATGTAAGCCACTCAATTGACCGCCTCTCCCCATAACTTATTGGACAGGTTATTCTGTTCCAGTAGGCAGTGGATGATGTTAAGTAGTGTAGAGTTTAACCGTTCCGCGTTGCCGTTTTGTTGAGGACTGTGGGGAACATTCATTTGATGGGTTATTCCCAGTAGGGACAGGTAATTGTCTAAGTCTTTGTTTACAAACTCACCGCCTCCATCGGATCGAAGAATAACAGTTAGGTAGCCAAACTGGTTCTTTCCTGTCTGTATGTATTTTTAATATTTTCGGTGGTTTGTGAGTTGAATGTCATAATGTCAACATGTACATATCTTGAAAATGTGTCAATAATGGTTAATATGTACCTGTTTTCTCCCAAACTTCGATCAGGCATTGGTCCACACACACACACACGTCCATCACTATGGTATGAAAGGGTTTCGGCACACTCTCTGATGAAACTTTGAAGGTTTTTTTGTTTCATCTTTTTCAATTGACATACTATATATTGCAAAAGTCAGAGTGTTTACATTTATATATTTCAATGATTTTAAGTGGCAATCTATAATAACTTACTTATAGTATCTAAGGATTTGTGTCCAAGTATTTGATGCCATGTGTGAATACAATAATTGGTAGAGTGGCTGTGAGGATTTGATTTTTCAATTATGGTGAAAGTTCCTCCATTTAAGGATGCCGTTGCTATGGTTTTTCCGTTACACAATACATTGCATTTATTGTTATTGAAATATACAGTAGCTGGTGTCCTCGCCCACAGAATTGTTTGATGGAGATAAGTTGGTATTTTAGATCAGGTACGTATAAAACATCATGAATACATATTGTATCTGATAGTCTGATTTCATTATCAATGGTAATTAGACCCTTGCCCTTTCCATAAACTTTCTGTCAGTTTGCAAGAGTAATGGGTAATGCTATTTTTAGGTATCTGATTTCATAGAAATTTTTTTTATTAAAAGTCATGTGGGCACTGGCGTCCTAATCCAATATCCACTCATTATGATAATTGTCTGATGTGCCCGAGAGGGCTGTGTATTGCTCGTTATTGAAGGTGTCCTCTGATTGGTATTCTACACTATTATCTGTTTTTTGATATTGGTAATCTGACGGTTCTCTGGTTTCTGGTATAAATGATGTACAATACTCAAGGGGATTGTTTATATCTGAAGTTGTATGGTCTTCGGTCATCCTGCTCATCATATTTTGTCCTGGGTGAGGCCTGTTGTATTCCCATGAGTTACTTCCGGGTCTCCGTCTTGGTTCCTGTCTGTTATTTTTCTTGGGGCACTCTTGGCGAGTGTGCCCAGTTTAGCCACAACCATAGCAAATGTAATTGCGAGTTCTGTCCTGGTTTGGTCTAAAAGTTGGCATTGCCAGTGAATCGGGATGATTATAAAAGTTTTATTTTTCCCTTCTTGAGGCCTCATATAACAGTTTTATTGTGATGTAGTCTAGATTAAGTTTGCTTTCATTCATGGCCTCTATGGCTGTGATCAGTGGGTAGCCCACAGAGCATAACGGCTATTATGTTTTTCTCATTAGTAACTTCCCTCGCATTACGCAATTCCCCCTGTCTCCAGAACTGAATTATATTAGCAAAATTTTCATACCTGGTTCCATAAAGCTTTCCTAGTAGATGTATTTTTGTGGATAGGCTATTATGTTTGTGTCAGACCTCTCAAGTTATTGAGGGAGTTCTCTGATTGATATTCTACAGGTGAGGAACTAATGGGGCAAAGCCTTCTTAAAAAAATACTTTATATCAATATTTTTGCAGACAAAGGTTTTTTTTATCTGACTAATTTTTTTTATGTGTGTTTATAATATTAACTATGTATGTAATTGAATAGATGCTACAGCGAATGCAAATTTAAATGTGCATTCGCTGTCGCATCTATTCAATTTGAATAAAGTGCACGAAAAAAGTAGCCTATTCAAAAATATGTATGTAATAATGATGGTACTAATTTTAATTAGTTACAAAACAAAGATATGAATTTTTTTTTTTAAAAAAAAATCAGTTTCACACTCTGTTAATTAGCTTTTTGCATGAGTTCTTTGGATGGCTGAAATTTATAGCATGGTTCTGCATTCGCCAGTTTAATTGTGATAAGTGATGCTAATGTTTCATCAACTTTTAAAGAACTACTGAAAGGGGTTTTGTTTTTCCTAATCATGGAGAAAATCTCTCTTCACCAGCATTTTTAATTTTACTCAAAAAATTAGGCAATAGTAATTGATTCTTAATTTAAAAAAAAAAATAAGATTATTTGATTTGTTTTATACTAAATTGTGTAAATATCTACTTATTGTATATCTTGATAAACAGTAGCTATTTGTATGTATAAGTTTATGACTTAAAGCTATTAATAAATAATAATAATAATAATAATAATAAAATAGCAAATCTTTCTAAAAATGAAATTAGCGTGAGATTTTTTTACAACTGCGGGAGGTCGTGAGATTTTATCTGAATGTGTGAGAGTCACGCACAATGCGTGACACTTGATAGGTATGGAGTGTAGACCACGTTTCCTTAGCGTTTTTGCAGTGTCTTACATTGATCAACAATTTGTCCTCTATGGAAAGGCAAATGGTTGCTTTTGCGGCCTGATCCCTGATTGTCCATTCTTCTATTAACGTGCTGGGGGGGGGGGGGGGGTCCTGATTGATAGTGGTCCACAATTTGTCTCTCTGAAGTATAAGTTCAATTTTGAACTTCCACATGAAGAAATTGGAACTATATAGCTTCTGTATAAGTATTTTGTTATCCGTTTTAGATTATAATTCCGAAAATAATCAGCGGTTTAGTGTTTAATAATTATTTAGAAAATAATCCAGTTAGTGATTTGTAGATCGTCAATGGCGTCTTTACACACAAAGAAAAAACGAAACATGGTTTTTTAGTCCTCATTATATGATTTTGTCTGGGCCCATAACCTATTAGCGACACCAGTATGATACTAACAACACTAACTTACCTACCTGTAATATAAAAAAGTACTAAACATTAACTTGTACTAAAATTGACCAGTTTATTTAAATACATTATAACATCAAACAGCAACTAGCCATCATGGCTGCTACAGCTTATAGACTAGGAAGCAGAAGCTATCCCAGGATTCATAGCAAAAAAACAAAAGATCATTGATTGAACATGTGAACAGATCATGTGATATTTAGGCTTGGGCGATTATTGAAATTGGACTTCTCGATTAATCAAGAGGCAATAATCGATTAATTATTAGATAGTGGA
>PXIH01S0000108.1:66446-77784 GCA_003024985.2 Euperipatoides rowelli
CATTATTATTATTATTTATTGAAGCACATTAAATAATTAACTTCTAGATTTATGCATTGACGTCTAAGAAATTATATGACGTCTTACTATTTTATTGTTGACTTCCCCTAACTTGTATAATTATTTTGACAGGCGTTTTTTGTAAAATTAGGGCGTAAATGACGCCAAAACACCCCTTATCTGAAAGCCTGTTCAATATATCTAATATTGAAGCAATATTTATAAAAAAAAAAAGTTTTAAAAGTTTGATGATGTTAGTTTGTATTAAATGTTGCCAATACAATAAAGTGCATTAAAAAACTCTGGATACTGTAGCTATTTCATTATACACTGTAAATCCATAATATTTATATTCATTGTATCTGATGCACTTTTAAAATTGTCAATAAAGGCACTCACTACAATATATTGAAATATTTAGCATTAAATACTAGGATATCATATTTTACGTACAAATTAATATAAAATATTTTGAATTAAAAAGTAGCATTTGTAAAGCAAGTAATTGTGGACGTTTATAAATCTAGACTTAAACATACATACAGTACAGTATATACTGTATGCACAAACAAACAAACTTTTGTAAATACATACTGACAGTCCTGTTTTCAATTTTTTAATACTGAGATGTCAACTTTCAGTAATGGTTCATAGTAATCGTGGAAGGATGGATGCAGGGAGAGCATAACAAAAATTCAGCTAGCTGTTTATGGGGCACTGCAAGGTCCCAAATTGTCCGCAAAAAAAATTTAATGAATTTAAATCATTTTTATAAAAATAACTGATATAAGTTTATTTCTTATATTACTCAAGGCAATACCACTATTATTTTGATTACTTCAATAAAAGTATTACTTTTAGCTTGGTAATATTTTTTTTAATTTGCATATTATAGTGCAGACCAAGCCTTAACAGTTGGTACTGAGCTATTTATTTTAAGCACAAAAACATTAATCATTTTGTTTCTATACTAGTATACAATTTTGTGGGTTTGATATCACTACACCCTGGAACTAGTGGCAATACGAAGAGCTGATTTTTTTTACCAAAAATAAATTTGAAATATTTTAATTTTTCATGTGAAGCAAAAGTTTCCAAGATACAAATAGTTTTAGTACGATATCAAGTTATCAACTATACGATGAAACAATGTTAGAATCGAGAAAAATAGATTGCAAGAGGGCTAAAATGCTCCAAAACTGTAATGGCAAATTGTTTTAATTTACTTATTAAACAAAACAATGGACCGGCACCAATTAGTGTTCTTTAGGCATGTTCATCATTAGATTTTTTTCAGTACTATTAGTTTATTTGTACCTGGTCATATATTCAATTTAACAGACGAATGATAGACTAGCCCTTTCCACAAATAACCACACAGTAGATCCTGAACAGCAAAGTATCGATTATAATAAAATAGTTAGCATGCTTTATCCACCACATAGTAGATCCTGAACAGCAAAGTACTCAATCATAATTAACAAGCTTTATCCATTCATAAACCACTTAAAAAAAAACCTAGAGGGCTAATTAATTGTCAAAAAAATTATGTTTTAAACACCTGACGTATTTGTATTCATTTATTATTATTTAAAATACATTATAATTGAATAATTATGCATTTAATTGTAAATTAAACTTAAAAAAAAAAACCAGAATATTTGTTTCTCAATAGTAAGAATAGGTGTTTTCCGATAATCTGGCTCATTTACAGTGTCCATTCTTGAAAAGTGAGCATACGTAAACAAAGATATTTACAGTGCTATTGTAAATATATCCATAATCACGCCTGTCCTTAAAGTGAAGGTCCGTATACCGGGTATGCCTGTATTTCACTTTGCCCATTCGAACTGATGTTTTGCACAAATGTTGGGGTAAGTGTACAAAAACCAAAATTTGTTTGGTTGTATCATTTGCTGCTGTTAATATTAGTGGTAGACATCCCAGAATTTATATAAACTTTCCTGGTTCATGAGGTTTGCTGAAAAGAAAATCTATTGTATTGAAGTCATCCAAGTGCATTAATTAATATTCTCATTAGAACAATCATATTATAGAACATTACTTCATGCAGTCTGTTGTTCATTCACCTTTTAGTCAATCAGTAGTTTGTCGTAGCTGCATAATAAGCAAGAACTCATATCCTGAGTTAAAGTGACAATCATGTCGGATTGTAGTTTTAGTTATTATTAAACTATTTTCTTAGTTTAATTTAGATTTATTTTCCTTTTAAGTAAACTGTCACTAAAAATTTATAGCAGTTGGGTAGTCAGGAACTGTAATCACTAAAAATTTCTAGCAGTTGGGTAGTCAGGAACATACAGCGAGCACTTCATGGTTATGTTCAAATGTTTTCCTTCTGCAAAACAGTAAACAAACACAGTTGCTTGCAATGTCTTTCTGCTTCTCCAAATTTAGTGTAATAGCACTTTTAGATGTGGATTTCATATTTGGACTTTAAGGGAATTAAGTTATCTTGGAGATACATTGAACATGATCTTTCTAAATGGTTTTACATTACATTTCAATATAAGTTAAACATTTAGTGATCTCACATAGTCTATCTACAATATTTGTTATCAGTGAACACTATGTAAAGATATTGCATTGTTGTTAGAACACAAGTAATACCTTCGGCCATTTGGGCTATCTTATTTGAATCATCATTCCTAATTGCTAGAAATGACAGTGAATTAATAGTTGAAATCTTACTTTTGGGAGTATAAAGGGTTCGGCTGCTCTGTAATCATAACCATCGATGGTCACCCCTTTCTTTTGATGAAAGGAAACACTCACTACCTCTTCCTATAAATAAAAAGGTTTTAGATTATTTATGTCATAGAATAAATTGTTTTTAATAAATTACACCAGCTACAAGATGAATAGTTACAAATATATTGTAGAAAATTTGAAACTTTATAAGAAAAATGGCAAAAAAAATATCTATTAAAAATACAAAAGAAAATATTGTTGACCAATCAAACCACAGATATATGCTTAAGTAATTAGTGCACAAGCTTAGAGTATAATGCAAAATACTATTTACAGTATGTATTTTTAACTACTAAATTGAAAATTTCAGCATTAAAATTTAATTGATTATAAAGATCAAATTTTTGCTAAAATTTGTCTACTATAATTAGCCAAAAGGCTAATTATATTTTTGGTTACGGTACACTTTTATCAGCGCAACATCTTCGTTAAAGATCATGACCGCCATTTCCGTTAGATACAAACTGGTGTATTTTGCTTGGGAATCGATTCCCTAGGTCTTTTGATGAAGGTATGATTTGTGGGTGTTTGTGAAATCCTACCTTCATCAAAAGACCTAGGGAATCAATTCCCCAAGCAAAATATACCAGTTTGTATCTAAATAAAATTTCCATGATTACAAATCAGATAATTACTTCATATGTCTAAGGAATGCTTCCACTCAATACAGTACTTTTCTCAAATCCCATAAAAGCTGGCAATGAAAAAAAAGTTCATAAAGGAATTCAATCGTAAATTTTCCTAACCAAAAATTAGCATAATTTTAATGATCCTGCAAGAGCTGATAATAAACAATAATTCATTACACACTTGAAAGAATGGCACCTTTAGAGACTGGCTTCGAGGTTTTTTTTAATAAAGCAGAATAAATAAAAAATAGTATTATATTTGCCACAATTTAATCATTGTTAATACTGAAATATGTTACAGAAGATACAGTACATAATAAAATAGAGCATACAAGTATTTAGTAGGGATGGGAAAAATTGTTTAATTTGCTAAATGTTTCACTTCCCAATCCCCCCCCCCCAACAACAAACAACTTTACAAAATTTAGGCACTAAATGACTATTGGAAATTTAGTATTTTTATGCAATACAAAATTATAACTCTATTAATTTAAATTTAGTTTTCCTTGCTAATTTTTTTTTACGTCTCATCGCTTAGCAAGACGTTCACATTTTCAACAATTAAAAAAAAAATAGAATTCTTCCAAGAAATTAATAAATAATTGATGAATGATTTAAAACTCCAATATTATATATTTTTCATAATTAGAAATGATTTAATAAATAAAATTTAAATTTTAACATTAGCCTACAATAATATCACTTTTAGAATTGCCATACTTCCACGATTACACTGGGTATTTCCTAAAACATCTGCCTAGCAACCTTCACAGCTCCATTTACTCCAGAAACGGATGTTGTTTGTTTAATGGTGGGGCCATTGGAAGTTGTATAAACATGATCCAAAACATCAAAAAATGCTTGTTGCCCCTCTGGATTATCATTAGGGTTGGGGTATAATTATTCATTACCTATTTAGGGGGTAAGGTCAGCTTTGACATGAAGATTAGACTATAAATTAAAAAAATAAAGCTATAAAAGAATTTGATATATTCATACGTCATTAAATGATTTTGGACTAAATGGAGCTTTTAGGCAGACGCTAGTTTATTTCCATATAATTTACAGCTGATTCCTGCGTCCCAATATAATAAACAAAACAAACAATTTCCATTTAACCTAGTAAATTTTATTTAAAAAAAACGTTTATAATTATATATTATAGTGATAAGATAAACAAACTTTGGTCAAAGTGCGTTTAGTAGACAAGCGTACAATGTCTTTGGTATTTATAATATGTAAATTTATCTCGTATCAATTGCACTGAGTTGCATTATTCAATCACAATTTTTTTCCCCTACCTGATGGTTTTAAATCTTAGCTTAAGTTTTGTTTTACAGTAAATGTTAATCAATCATTTTCTTTATTTTAAAAAAATTTCAGACCTAAGAGAAAAAAAGAAAAAAATTAAAACGTATCAATTATGCGGATATAACAAACGAGCCATCAAATATTCAAACCTTCACTGACCAATAAGATTGTAGGCAGTTGACTTTGATATGAAACCATAAGCGTCATCACATTTATTTAAAAAATTCAATTGTACTGTCAATCTAATTTTTCTTTACCTAGTAAGCCGATTTTTGATAATAGACTTAAAATTCAGATTTAATATGAAAACATCGGAGTTGATAAAGAAAATAATTTAGTGCTTTTCCAAAAGTTTGTTGTACCGGTAGCCTATAGCCAAATCAATATTAAAAATGTAAATGTTTTTATTAAGATTTCAAATATTCTTAGAGAGTATATTTTTTAATGCAAATAAAAACAAACTGCTAGAGTTTATTTTAAACCTAATTGTGTTTGTTTTGAGTTTTTTTTATAAAAATCGCTGACTAAAAAAATATGGTTTCTAAACCATTTAGCACTAATGAACCGATCTACAATCTGATTGGTCTATGAAGGATCGAACTGTCGCATGCGGCTCATAAGCTTTTATTGCGTTATTTTATTTAAATTAATAAAAACTTTCTGTAAGACATGATGAAATTTGTGTATCATTGAATGATTTCTCAACTGATTTTTTTCTATTCCAGTGCATTCAAGTCAAATTCGAATATTAAATTCAATAAAAACAAGAGACAATCGTAAATTATTAGAGCTTATTAAAAACAGGTCACAGGTGTGTTTTTCACCAATTTTAACATATGGGTAAATCTTAACAGTTGTCACCCAGGAATGGATTTTATTTGACTGCAAGTGTGATCTAAAATACAGTTTTAGATAAATTAGACAATTTAATTATTTTATTGTGTTACTTTAAATAAGGCTGTGAAATTTTAAACGTTTATTACTTAGATGGTAGTTAAATATTTACATGACTCATCCCTAAGTTAAAGCAATATTTGAAAAAAATATGTTGACAATGTTTATTACATAATTTTTTTTTTAATCTGCATTTTGATGTTGCCATTATCTCAAATGTGCCGTTCTTCTAAGAGTAGTTCTTTAAAGAGTAGCTATACTGTAATAGTAATAATCCACTAAACATACCTTATTATATGCATTATAAATAGTAATAGAACCCACTGAGTGCTTAAGAGAGTGCAGGATTCCCAACTTAGTAACTACTATAGGATAGATAACCTTAAAAGAAAAAAAGACACTACAAAATCAATTCAATATATTATTCACCTGAATATAGATAGGTATTTAAATGAATGTTACATACAAGTATTTATAAAAATTTGGGAAATTAGATCTAGATTCAAGGACCCAAATTTTCTTTTGTGTAATGGAAAAAAAAAAATTTAAGATAGCCTATTAGGAAGTGAACTTCAACATTATGATGATCAGTTTCAGCATAATATTTATTTTGTAATATTAATTTGTACACCTGTGCAAATTAAAGGTAATTTTATTCATGTACTTTACAGTAGCCTAATTAGTTTCTAATTAGTACGTGTGTTTATTTTTGCTTAGAAAATAGTTGCTGGTCCTTTTTAATTTGTCTGCTTGAGCTGTGGTGGTCTAGGTTGTTGACTAGTTAAGTATTTAGTGTAGTATCTACGAAGGCTGATGGCGGCCTATGCTGTTCTCCTTCCTGTTCGAGCAAGTCCGCCCCACTCGATTTTGAACAACGCCATTTGTCAGTTGGGGGATTTTAGTTTATTGTAATCAGCTTTTATTTACCGTATGCAGCCGCTGTAGTTTTCCAGAGTCATCCTTAGTTAGCGGAACATTTTACAAAATCTTATTTTATAGACAATTGAACCGTCCCAATTATTACTCACCACTACCTGTTACACAGTTTAGTGAAGAACAGTTCCAGCTCCGTTACACCTATAGTACATCATTTAGCTGACTCTATGTGTAGTCGGTATGTGCTACATATTAATAGGGTTCCGGCAGTGATGCTGATGTCTCTACGGCTCCATTGCCTAATATACAATTCTAGTCTGGCAGACAACATGGGAGGTTGGACAATGTTTCAATTGCTAAGACTTTTACCCTACCAAGTGACACCAACAATATGTAAAGTGTGGTGTGAGAGTATTGTTGGTCAAATAAATTTATTTTTATTATACTTCTTTGCTTATATTTTCATTTCCATATTTACAACATACAAAAGTCATTATTTTTGTCTCTTATCTCTAATCATTTTTAATGCCTACATTGTGAAGATGCACATATTTTTTTTTTTTATTTAACGAGTCTGTTTTCTAGAAAATTTGAATTTTCTGTATTTAATTGCAGAGTACACAATTAAAAAAGTAATATAAAGTCATAAATATATTGGATTACAATTCTGAATTTTTAAAAATTAAGAATAAAAAATGACAAAACAAAAAAGAACTAACTTTAAATTGAAAACCAGCATAAAGTTGTCGGCTCCTCGCAGATGCCACCTGGTGAATTTCACAGGTTGAAATTTCTTCTTCTTCTGAAATAAATGAAATCCATCAGTTCAAATAAATGACAGTCAATTCATCTAGCATCACCTCTTTAATGACTATTGATTAAATTTCACATTTAACTCTTTTACTATTATTTTAAGTTAGTGTCTGGTCGTTCATGAATAAATAGTTCTTTTAAGCGACTCACAAGTGAATGATTCACTATTTACTCACTAGAAAAAAGCTGGTCAATCATGCCATCATTATCATCAAAATATCAGTATTATTGTGTAGTGTTAAAAAAAAGATTGTGTACGTAGTACAGGAACATATCACTTACATTTTAATGTATTCATATGGAAATTTATAACTCGATTAGTCATTTCGATTTGCATATTTTAGGAGCCAAACTAAAACTTAGATTGAGGCTCTTGTGTATATTAAATTTTTATGAAGAGAATCATCGTAGAAAGAATTCTCCGCTAATTTATTTGTTAAAAAAAACTTACTTCATAAATTGTTTTACGTACTGTTCTCTGCACACTCCTTTAAAATAAATTCTGATAAAGATGAATTTATCTTGTGTGAATTTAAATTAATAAGTTTATTATTAAAGATACTGAATTATTAAAAAAAAATTACCAGGTATAAGGATAGACCAGGGCTCGCAGGAATATAGTTCGGTCCGAAAAGATGGAGGTATCGGACAGGTCTGAGTTCCTACAATGAACCAAACTTTGATTCTAAAATGAAAAAAAATATATATTTAGTCGTAGAAATTTAAGGAACGAACATTCATTTATAATTTTCCCGAGTAATGCAGCTAGAGTTTAGGCATATTATTGATGCTATTTTAAACTTTGCGAATTTAGTTTTATTTTTAAAAAAAAATGTTTAATTCATAAAAATTTAGTATTTCATTTTTAAAAAAGGTGTTAAAATCTAACAATGTTTATAAATAAAAAAAAGGACAAAAACAGCATTTAAACAAAAATAAAACAAAACACTATATGCTGTAGAAATGGAATAAATAATGTAAATGAAGAATAATTAAACTGATGTGGTTGTTGGAAAGGTGCATGCCAATTCCATGCAAGAAAGACAAAAAGCATACTCGACAGTCGCCACACTCTTTTTATATGAAAGAATGTGTATGTAAATTAGCAAACGTAAAATTATCATTAAATTGTGTATGCATGGATGATGTTTATTTTATGAAATGTTTACGATCTTAATAAATGCTCACATTATACAAATGCGTGTTTACTATTGCAATAGTAAACCTCGCTCATCATAATATATAAATTAAAAACAGCTTTCCGTGAATGTACAAGTTAATGTAACAAAAATAAAAAAATAGAACTGAAAATAGTGTTAACACTTTAAGATATTATAATGAAATAACTAAATCACGGTATTTCGCAACAAAGTGATGTGTTGGTAATTAAATGATGGCTAGAACAAAAACTGGCAGTTTAAAATATATTTTATTCTGGCTTTATTTTAAAAATAATACAAAAGCCTCCTATCTGACAATGATAGCAATGTTGCTACAATAAGGCGGCTTGGAACCTACAGGACGCACCTGGCCTTCTAGCTACAGTAGAATAAAAATAAATAAAACAGACAACTACTGTATTTGCCAGATGACCATGGTGGCTACTCTAATATAGGAATGCAAGCTCTGATTGTATGGGCAATCTCTCTTTAAACACGGGGAGATCGCACACACAAAATGAATAATTGCTTAATTAATTAAATAGCATGTTCAAGCGAAGTTTGAATATTTCTGAAGATAATTAAATTCAGTGAACTGCCATGTCACTAACCCCTTTTTTGCGGAGGACGTTTATTGCCGGTTTCACAGACAGTTCCAGTTTTGCGAAAGANATGTCACTAACCCCTTTTTTGCGGAGGACGTTTATTGCCGGTTTCACAGACAGTTCCAGTTTTGCGAAAGAAGTTTATAAACGTCTTAATGAGAAATATTAATATTTACTTTTTTTTTCTTCAGTTTAATAACTTTTAAATACCTAATTAATATAATTTTATGTTTTCTAAATAATAATTAATCAATATAAATATGTTAATTTATAGAATATAATTTTAAATGTTGCTATTTGTAAACATAAAATAATACAGTAAATGGTCGCAGACAGTAGGTTTACATCAACTGCCTTTACAAACTCACGAAAGACTAGAAAGACTACTAGACAGTTGGATCCAAACATATTTAATCTTCATAGATTAAAGCAAAAAGCATAAGCAAGAATGGTTGACTAAGAACATTGAAGGAACAAGAAAGTTGGACGAGGCCTACCGAGTTGCAGCAATGTTGAGGTTTCATGCGCCACATCTTTACATGTCTATCTGGCCGTTCCTTTACATACGATTGTTTTTACTTACTACTGGTGAAGATGGAGGCCGAATGATAATAAGAGAAGCACAGTAGGTTGCTTTATTGGAGCCCACTAGTGCCACTCTTGTAAATGTAAATATGATATTTAGTGCAAACTATATAAAAAAAATAAGGCATCATCCTTTACTCGAACATAACAATAAACATATAAAAGTTATGCAGAAGAACCGCAGATAAGGACAACTTATAACTAAATTCATTGTAGTATCTAAAATTATTAAAAAATAGTTTTTAAAAAATAACCCCCCCCCCCCCCTACCAAAAAAAAAAAAAAAATCCAATAAACTCATCATGCTTCAACTTTTTTTTTTTAAATATTTACTAACCTTGAAAAATAGTAGCCTATACAAATACAGTATATACCAGGTAAATATGATCAACTTATCATAAAAACAACTGAACAGCTTTGATTTTTGTGTACAGTATAAACAACAATTATTAAAACCTAAAAGTGTAGTAGATTAATAGACACTTTGTCCATACCTTTCCTTCAGGAATTCTTCTTCCTGAATTAATTGGAGCCATGTATCTCTTACAGATTGTCGTAATTCAAAATGATCTCTAGATGATAAGATACCAATAACAAAATCATAGTGGCTTCGCTGCGTAAATAAATCTGAAAAAAAAAAAAAAGAATTATTAAATCATCAAGCAGGTCTTCTTTGAACTGTTTTGTATTAATTATAAGAAAATATAAAACATTTGTACAAAAATTTACAATATATGTCAAAATTTTTCTACTTATTTCCTTAATCCTTTCTTGAGAAATGTGAATTTATACACTTTGGTAGTTTAGAATAAATACAGGAAGCAATCTGAATATAACTGTGATGTCTAAGTTGGACATTCAATCAAATTTTTTTCACATGCACTTTTTGTCACTTCTATATTTTTTAAAATAGTATACAATGGATTTGTATTATAGTGACCACCATGATTTCAAGCCAATTGTCCATTCAGTAAACAAAGAAAATTTTCTTCAATTTAAAAATCAATTGACCGATCTGTGAACTGATGATCCTACCACCATATTTTTTTAGACGCAAATAGAAACAACAATGATGCTACAAATAAAAAAGAAATCATTATATATACTTTATTAGACATATTATTCTGAAAGTAAATACTGATCAATTCGTTTTTAATATACTAAACAATTTAGAAGACTACTGACCACTTATTAATAAATTCACAATCATTTATTATAAAATTATGATCTAATATATAATTAGCAACCTTAAAATACATAGGTTTACTGTATTCCTTTATTGCAAATATACAGTAGATATGACAATTAACTATGGCTCCTATATAGCAGTAGAGGGCAAACTTTTGTAAGTTATAAGCTACTTATAAATTTTCACAAATGTCACGGTCCACCACATATTTTTTTTTAAGTTTTTTTCATTTGACTGTTAGTCATTAATTTAATTTTAATTTAAGTAACAGATATTAGATAAGCTCAAAGCTTTTACATAAAAAAAAACTAATTAATACAAATTTAAAAATTGATCATAAGAACATAAATAAAAATCCAAAGAATTTTTAAAGCTATTCAAAGAACTACTATTAATTATTTCTTTAGGAATCAAATTCCAAAGATTTACCATTCTATTTTTAATAAAATTGAATCTTATTTTTTTCCTAGAAATCTCTCTTTCTAAGCGCCAATAGTGTCCTCT
>PXIH01S0000110.1:79047-91788 GCA_003024985.2 Euperipatoides rowelli
AAGAGCTCAAGACAAAAATCTTTGGTGATCCATGAACATGAATCTCCACATTGGAGAACATACGCAGTAATTTCATTAAGGACAGGTAATAGAGTTATATGTTAAAATGAAAGTAATGTTTCTGACAAAAAAAAATCCTAAACATTTAGTTTATTTAGCCCTGATGTTTTTGAAATTTTTATACATATTCATGAGTATTTTGAAGATTAAAAACAGAAAAAATTTGACAGCATCTTGACATCAGCTGATCTAGATTTTTTTATAACATCTTTATTGTTGTGTCATGGTTTCTTATTATATATGGATATTATTTCTTAATTTTCAAAATCCTATAAACTTTTTCAATTGAAACATTTGTTATAATGTATAAGTTTACCCGGAATCAAAAAAGGACCAAACAATCCAGACTTCTAGTATATGTTGTAATGAATGAAAGGATTTTTTTTTTTTTTTTAAATATGTTTTGCCCTAGGGCGAAACAATGGATTTATTTATAAGATGAATTTTTACAATTTGGACATCTCTCCTAAATGCNTTTTTTTTTTTTTTTAAATATGTTTTGCCCTAGGGCGAAACAATGGATTTATTTATAAGATGAATTTTTACAATTTGGACATCTCTCCTAAATGCACTTTACATGCTTACAATAATTCGGAGAAAACCTTTGCATCCTGTGATTTAGCCATTTGTAATATTCTTCCGAGGAAAGACTGTTTTCAACTTGATATTATTTAATCCGGGGAATGAAGGTTTCCCCGGATTCAAACCATCAGCAAGCTTAGCTCTGTAGTACCGAGTGGAGTGTTTATCCACTCGACTACTCCGACGGGGTTATATGTTTTATTATTTGTACACATTTGCTCATGCATTCGAAAATAATTTACTTTGGTTTACGACGTGCTTACTTTAGTTAGTTAATTACTATTAGTAGGCGTGTCATAGACAAGTCTGTTTCTCAAATACACGGGCTGATGCTAATTTGACAAAATTTTATTCATACTGTAATATTTAGATGTGCAATACGTTTTTGCCATAAAGGCAAAAGCAGAAATAATTATTTGTCTTTACTTACAAAGTGGCTTTCGCCATGACTTTTAAGTAATAATTATTTTATTTAGTTTATGTTAGAATACCAGCAGCCTGGCGGGTGCCAATTTTTGTATGCATTGACATCCATTGAAAATGTCTTATTATTTTGTATCCCAATTGGTGGTCAGCAAGTCAACTGACTACCATTAGTTATAATCAGCTGTCTTATTTTATGTAAATAAATAGCCTCAGGGACATTTAATAATAAACCAGCCTTTGTTTTATTCCCTCCTATTTTAAATTTCTAGTTGTATAGCAGATTATATTTATCAATATATAATGGCTCCCTGACAATAAAAAAACTTTCTGGTCTTACCGAATTAGAGCATGTGCTGGGCATTAATGTCTTCCACCGGAGGAAATGACATGCCAGAGTACAGTGTGAAGTTGACGTGATGAATAAGGTTTAAAATACAATTGAACTCTTTTACTCAAGACTTTGCTTCTGACAGGACTAGACTTTTGGATTTCATCCTGTTTAAGCAGCAAATATTAATTCTCAAGGGCAAATGAAGAATACATTAAGTTAAAGTTTTCAACAGCCTCCAAAAATTTTATTTCATTTTAATTCCTTTTTATGTTGCTTAGCCTCAGCCGTTGAAGTAGACTTGTGACTGGGCAGGAGCCACCTTATGTACCAGCTTCGTGCTATTAAAAAAAGCATTTTCTCTTGATCATATGACTTTAGCCATGGAGCGGATATAGACTTATGACTTGGAGCCAGTTTGTATTTCCGACGTACCGGCTTCAGGCCAATGATTAATTGAACTTTTAATTTTTTAAATATTATTTTTATAAGTTATTAGACCTTTTTATTAATAATGGTAACATAAATTATTTTTATGCTTGAAATTAAAAAGCTTGTCAAGTTGAAGGTTTCTCTAGACTAAAAAAAAAATTTTGAGGTCTTTTCTGGGGAAGTGATTGTCGCCCACCTTTAGGACGGCAATCAGCTTTCTCACGGTTGTACCATTTCTTTATGCAGCTAACTTATTATTCTGTAAATAGTTTCCCATTATTATAAAAAAAAATTGATAGTTTTAAAACCTTCTCTGGTTGCAAACAAAGTTTGGTATCAATTACGTCGCTCTTCCAGGAGAATAGTTAATTACTGTTTGTTAATTCTGGTCGTAAAAAAAAATCGACCAGTAGGATACTCTTTTCTATTAGCAGAAACTTTTCTCTTTTTTATTCGGACATAATTTAAGTTTTTCAATTGTAGTAAAGCTTTTAATAACACATCATTTCATTTCAATATTGTTAATTTTAAAAAATAATAATAATAAAATATGTAATAATTCCCCCCCCCCCCCAAATGTTGGAGTATGTAATGTATGAGGTGATATTTGTTTTATTATTTGTACGCATTTTCTCGTGCATTCAGAAATAATTTACTTTGGTTTATGACGTTCTTACTTTAGTTAGTTAATTACTATTAGTAAGCGCATCATAGACGAGTCTGTTTCTCGAAATCCTGGGCTCTGCTAATTATGCAATATTTTATTCATACTGTAACAATTACATATGCAATGTACTTTTACCATGAAGATTAAGGCAGAAATAATTATTTATCTTTACATACAGAAGTGGCTTTCGTCATGACTGTTAGGTAATATTTATTTTATTTAGTTTTTTATGTTAGAATACAAACAGCTTGGCGGAAGCAACTTTTGTATGCATTGACCTCCATTGGAAATGTTATTATTTTGTATCCTGAGTGGTGGTCAGCAAGTTAGCTGACTACCCTTATTTATAATCAGTTGTCTTATTTTATGATGTAAATAAATAGCCTCAGGGACATTTAATAATAAACCAGCCTTTGTTTTATTCCCTCCTATTTTACGCTACTAATTGTATAGCGGATTGGTATAATTATCAATTTGTTATAATGTCTTAAGCAGTTAGCCAGATTACATGCAAGGTCAAATTGCCAGAGAATCCAGATTATTATTTGGCTTTCAGAAATTACAATGGTGGAATTTGGTGCTGTGTCATTTAGTGCAAACTTTGGCACTTTAGCACCAGCTGAAACATCTAAATATTGGAAAAAAAAGACTACATATTTATTTTCATTGTAAAAATTATTATCATCTTTGGCTAGAGTTCACGATGTTCATCATAATTATAAGAATAAAGTCAATAGAATTATTGTTTTATGATTTCAATTTATATATGAAATTCGAATCATTTTTTTTACATCAAATCGTCCGATCATTTCTGATACATTTATAATTTTCTTCAAATTCTTTCCTAAAAATAAATTTCTCTCCAAAGAAAGAAAATTTATTTTATTTACATTATATAATATTAATCCTATCTTTCCTCTCTATTGCATTTCCATAATAAACATATTACAATCTGCAAGTCAGAGTAATCAAATCTATTGCAGATTGGCAACATTTCCCACTTTATTTAAGCTTGCTGTTTGTGAACAAGTTTTTTTTACAGTATATCCTTTTAAAGTTGACACAAGGTAAAAATATGTGAATATTTTTTGGGTGACACACAGGATGAGTATTTCTTCATGGGACCCTTTTTCCCCTCCATTTCCTGTAATCCTAAATTTAAGGCAGCACCTGTATTTTGTATCCATACTGGCAGTACCTAGTTTAAGATCGCCATCTGTGAATGCAAACACTATTAAAATACATTGCAATTTAATCATATCTACAAACAGAATGAAAGAGTGGTGGTAGTTTACATTATCCATACAGGGATTCAAATAGCCCAGGGATGGTAAATAGGATTTGTCCAGCGTGCCAAAATTAAACAAAGGTTGACGTCATTTTGGCCAAAGTGCCGAAATTTTAATAAAAGTTGATGTCATTTCCTGGGGCATAGCTAGAAAATTATTTTAGCGGTATCTTGGTTGTATTTTTTTGTTAAGCTTTTTTTTTTTTTTTCAGTTGTACGGACATTTTGATAACCTTTTGACATATTTGATATTTTTTTTTTTGAGCTGTGTTGATTTTTAAATTTTAAAATTTTGTGGGTGTCCAGTCTGGTGTGCCGCCAAAAATCTCTAGTGCCATCTTCGGCACGCGTACCGCCTATTTGCCATCCCTGAATTAGCCTATTTTAAAATTTTGTCTTCAAATGTTAAGCACATTAAACAGCATTAATATTATACAGTACCATAAGCTTATAAATGTTTCCTTCAAGACTTTAAAATATTTTTCTTTTCAGCTTAAAACTAGTAATAAGTAATCCATATTTAATAAGAACTAGGGACTACAGGGTGATCAAAAGTGTAATGAAACCTGGCTTCAATATGGCAAAGGGATATCTCTATAAATATTCAAAGTTCATCAGATATTGTCCATAAAGTAACTGTATTTTCCCCTTATGAAAGATGGTGTATGGAATTGTTAAATGTTACAAAATATAAGAGTGCCTTAAATTTTTTAAAGAAAAGGCTTGGCGGCTGTAAAAAAGTAAAGAGGAAGAGAATGAGATGTTGCAAATTTTGCTATGTGTACGAACTAGTTACAGCACAAAAAATAAGTAAACGTGGATAAGGCACCCACATTCTAATCACCCCCCCCCCCACAGGACTATAAATTCAGGAGGGGCCTGGCACCGCTACTTTTTATATTTTTTATAAGCTTTTTTTTCTTTTTTTGGCTGTTGGAACACTTTGTTAAGTGTTTCAAGGCTTTTTTTTCTTTTGTGATAAGCTTTTTTTTTATTTTTTGGCTGTTAAGTATGTCATAACTATGTAGTCTCTTATGTAGTTTGGTTATACATGCCCCCCCCCCCCTCCTAGCCTGGGCCTACAGCCCAATCAATTGGTGGGACCCTGGATGTAGATTTATTTTTATATTAAAATAAATTGAAAAATTATACAATGCAAAAAAAACAAAACAATAATAATAATGATATTGTTGATAACAATATTGGAAAGAAGAACAGGATTAGCAGACTGGTTTGGCTATAATCTTATTGGAATATGATCATGTTCTGATAACCGGTAACAGCGCCATCTATTGGGTTTATTCAAAACCTTTTTTTTTTTTTTTTACGCACTTAAAAAATTGGCGCGGGAACTATTTTTAGAAACTTTAAGTGGTGTTTTCTCTTACATAAAAAGGACTTGAACAAAAAAAAATGGCTGATGCTTGTGTAACGGACTTATTCGCTAGTAATAGTAATAAAAATAAATTATGACAGAAAACAAACAATTGGTTTAATTATAATTGGATCATAACTTTTATTTCAATAACTGTAAACAACTATTTAGTTCACAGTGTTGAAAATATAATCAAAGGAATGAAAAATTTACAAAGTGAAATATGAAACAAAAACCTTACAATATGTGGCCGAATCTTGCTTGTATCTCACCTGGCCTAAAAAATAATGGATCCACCATATGGAAATATGAAATAATAATTTTTCAGAAATTTCCTGGGAAATATTTATACTTATTTGGTAAAAAAATATTATTATTAAAAATAAATAACTTCTCATTGTGTAGCATTGTTTTTTTTTTTTTCAAATAAATTTATAAGAAATGCTGTAACAAATGTATTTTTTCACTAGATTTCTTTTCACCTTTTCCATTTAGCCATTATGCGCCACCCCCAAAAATGTAACAATACAATTTTTATACTACCACAAACACAAAATCATAGCAGAGAGAGAGAGAGAGAAAAAAAACAAAAAAAAACTTAACAGTACATAAATTTTTTAACAAAACTACAAAAGCTATACTGTATTTTAAAACTGAAAATTAAATTTAGGGCATAAATTCTATTAGGATTAAAATACAGTTTCAATGCATAAAAGCGCTAATTTACAAGCACTTTAATGAGGTCCTGGAAAATATTAGCATTGAGTTTAGTTTTATGATTTTGTTTTTTTTTATTCCACATCACATCCTTATTCCAGTTTTTACTCTTATGGTAAAGAGACATTCATTCCTTTGACAATAAAATAAAACCACCACAGTAACCTGATGAATATTGATGTGATATAGAAAAAAAAATGAATAAATGTCTTTTACTTTTTACAATAAAGACAAAAAAGAAAACCTTTAACTCCATTAAAAAAAAAAAAGCAGGATTCCCAATAAAAATTGGGAAAATTTGCGGTATTTTCATATATGAAAATAAAGCTTTGAAGAGAAATAGATAAAATAACAGTATAAAAAGTGGATCCGGCCTAAAAAAAAAACTATACTAAAAATACCACTGTTTTTGACACTGTCATCCATTTGAATATAACAAATGAAGATATCTAATGGACAAATTCATGGGTCTATACATATTCCGATTTGCCAGTCAAAAAATAAAAGTGATACAGAAATAAACAAAATTTGGGAATTATAAAACATAATTAAAAAAATGGTTGTAGTTGAATCTAAAATACAATGGAAATGGAGTAAGGTTATGGTGGTTTGGTTTGACGTGATGGCAATGCTCTCTTTACTGCCCGTTAGGAATTCTTGTTTACAGCCTTGACCAAAAGGCATCTGTTTGATTGGTTGTTTATGCTTCAACTGCTTGTTTACCGGCGGCCCAGTCTGGTTTTTTCTGAAAATAAACAATTTAATTTTAGTATAAAAAAAATATGAATAATAATAAAATTAGAAGAAAAAAATAAAGCTATTGAAATCTGGCTACAATGTGGCAAAGGGATATCTCTATAAATATTCAAATTTTAATTCTTTTTCCAGTGAATCAGTCCAAGTAAAATCATAATTCCCCATGACCGAAAGTCTGAAAGACACTAGCTTCACAACAGCATTACAGTCACTTAAAATTGGAAGTTAAAAAAAGTTCCATTTTGAGAAAAACTCAAGAAAAAAACTAAATCAAAGCACACTTTGAATTGCCATTGTTCATAATGGTTGATCTACTAATGGAGCGACATATTGCGGTTCTCATTAAATCTTTGTGATAAACAAATTATCTGTATTTGAAAAAAAAAATAGATATTCAAAAGATAAGAATGCCTAATGTAAAGAAAGATGTCAATGTACAAGTCAAAGAAAAGATGGCTGTTTATCATTCATTATAGACAACTTATCGCAACATATTAAAAAATTTACAGAGTTGAGTAAATGGATTAACGCGATTATATGCTTGAAAATTCAATCTCTAAAAGTATGTAAAAATTGAAATTTTCCATCAGTAGAAAGGCCTTCCTAATGATACAACTTGCTTGCTAATTTTTTCAAACACGATGTTGTAGCAACATTGTTATTTGCCATTTGTATTATGTTGCGACATTTGCCCAATCTGTTATAGACACATCGAATTTAAGTCAGATGAAATGAACTTTAAATTGATCATCAGATGTGACACCAATATCACTTTGCATTAACATGTGAATAGTTGTTTAACGTAAAAGTTACATAAACCATCATAGATTTTTATATCAATTCCATTTGGAAATTTGATATTTAACTATATGATTAATTCATAGTTATAGAGTAATTTAGCACTTGAAAATATGAGGGGAAAAGAAACTGTTCAGGGAATAAAAAAAACATTCTAAATGTTTTTGCTTATCACTACTTAATAATTTTAGTGTAAGCTACTTTAGTAATGAAAGTATTGGATAATAATCACTTATACTATATATAGGTTGACTTACCATATGGCAGTATCAAGTAAAGACCACAGAGTAATTATTGGCTTAAATTTTTAAAATGACCATGGATCCAGATTTCTTGTTTTCTTTAGAATGACAAATTAATCTTTATTCAATTTAGTTTAGAATTTAATATCTCTTTAGCCAATTTCTCAGCAAAATGCTTTTTTTTAAATGGTATTGGAATAATAAGGCTATATGAGTTACATTAATGTGCATCAATTTTAGTATAATAAAAAGTTAGTAAATAAAAAGAATGGAATAATTAATTTTTTAATAGGGAAATTATATTTTAGTCTATTTCAACAAATTTATATTTAAAAAATTAATATATTGTTTCAAAACTTTTGTTAATTTATATTTAAAAAGTTAATTTGATTTGGCTGTTCTCCCAGCATATTTGTAAATGAATAAATTTTATATTTGACTTTATATTTTATTTTTAATTATATGACTAAGTTATTGAATTTCAAAAATGTATATCAAGAAGTTATGATTAATAAAAATTTATTAAAGTGAAAAAGTAAATAACTGTTCATTATAGTCAGGTATCAAATGTGATAATGCATATTAATGTTGAATTTTTGATCTACGTACTTCATAAAGAAATTACATACATGATATTGAATGGATGGCTGCATGCAATTAGTATTCGATTAAATTTGCATACTAATCTTATCGCCTTACAAATCCTTAAAATACTTACATATTAAAAAAAATAACCTTTCTCTACTAAGCAAATTTTAAATTTTTTAAGAATTTAGTTACCCTTACATACAGTAACTTATATATAATTTTGGATTACTAACAGTCTACTATATTTATTTCATTAGATTACTCTAGATCAGGCCCATTCAGCCTTTGAAGTTAAGGGGCCAATTTAAACATTTACCAGTTGGTCATGGGCCACTCATCCAAATATTAAAATAGTTTTTCTTATAATAAATTTTACAATTGGTACATACTTGAAATAAAAATTACATAAAATTAAATAAATATTTTATTTATGAAAAGGTCATCACTACAAAAAGTACATTTATTGGTATAAAAAAATTGCACAAAAAGTTTATTCATATTCATAAATAAAAACCAACATTGATGTTTTTCTAAAATTTGAAAGATATTCGGGTTTATGTTAATTAATGCTAAAACTAATGAATTTTAAAGATGATTACCAATTAAACTCATTTGTTTTGTTTTGTTTTCATTAAATTTGTTAGAAAAATTTACTTCAAGCTTCCCCCCCCCACAAGGATAGCCAAAAAACATTTTTTTAAAAAAAATTACAAATTTTAACATCTCATGGGCCACACAAAAACAGCTAAAATACATTAGGCCTGCTCCAGATTTTTTTAATTTTTATATTTACTAATTCAAAAAGTTTAACTGAAAAAAATATTAAACTCCTAAAAAAAATAACTACAACGTTTTTGCCCTAAATGACTAATAGTTTGATGGCTAGAATGTTATAAGTCATACAGAGTAATGAATGAGTAATAATTTTGTCTCATATTGGAACCCAGGACATTAGTGTTGTCTTTGTATGACCATTATGATTTATTTGGTTGAATGCTAAAAGACAAACAATAATTTGGTTGTGCTAGATCATTGTCATCCTGATATATGACAAGATTGTAGCCAGGTTCAAACACTGTCTTGGTTTAATTAAGAACTTATGTTGGTGCTAGCTAATGAAAGGTAACTCCTTGTTAGAGCGGAACTGCTCAGTCATAATTTTGAGTCAATCTGGGGTAAATGATTTTCTGAATTCAAACTTACCCATTCTAGAACTAGATTTTAAATACTGAATCTTTTAAAAGGCTGTAACATTGCTATTATAAATGAGTACATCTTATAATCAACTTAATTGATCAGGTATTAACTATGATAGATAGACTATGATATACAGTACTTCTTTGTGTGTTCTGTTTCTGTGATAGAAGGAACTAGTAAATAATTTGACTATTTTTTACAATATAAAATTATTATATTGGTATAAAAATAACTATGAATGCAAAGTAATTTACTGAATAGCTGTAAAAATATTTATTCAAGGATTTTTATATTCAGTTCATGATGCTTTTGAATACAGCTTACCTGCAATCAAATTGTATATGACTGTTTATATCAAAGCTATAAAATTTTGTACTTGTTTAAAATATAATTATATACATACCTTAAGTGGTGTTAGAATATTTATTTTGTTAAATAGTATATGTTTGATGTAAAAAAATTCTACACTACCTTAATTTAAAATTTAGTTGCGTCCAGTAAAGGGTTAAAAATGTTTCAAACTACAGTATATGTTTGAATTTATTTAATGTTGAATGTATCAATCAATCTGTGTTTCTTTCAGACAATTTTCTCAGGAAGGCATTTCAGAGGTTCGGAGGAGAGGCATTTCAGAATTTCAGACGAGGGTGGGGGAAGTATTTAAAGTTAAAGGAAAACATTCTTTGTGTCAAGATCTTAAGTTATGAAAAAAAAAAAAAAAAGCAAATCTCACTTTTTGAGAGTAGGGGTGTTAGGCTAGGAACTAAATTAATTTATAATCATTTTAATATGCACATACTGCAATGTTTTAAAAATTAAAGAAGCTTAATTAGTTGTTTTATATAAAGTATAATGTACAGTATAACCATCTTTAAAAAGAGATCCAAATTTTTAAAATTTTATAACTTGATAGTTTAAATTATTTTCAGTTTCGCTTTAATGCTACACCAATTTCCACGGAGGGTGGATTACGTGGGGGGACGGTGGATTTATCTGGGGCTGCATCATCTCCCCCCCCCCTGAGGTACCTGAAAGAAACACTGTGGTCAATCAGTTAGATTGGCTGGTTATGTATACACAACATATTTAGAAAATTTATTCGGAGTGTTTAACATAATGCTAATAAAATATATTTTTATCTGAAAATAACAATAAATTTTTTAAGTTTATTATATTTGTATAATTATTTTTAAATAATTAGACTTAAATTTATAAATTTTAATTTAATGGAAGTTGCCCTAGTTGAATAGTTTAGTTAATACTGCTGAGAGGTTTGGATTGTTTAGGAGAGAGAGGGTTAAGACTGGTTATAATTTTATTTACAGTAGACTATTTGGATTTTTACTTTTAGTTTGTAAATAAATTTTTTACAACGAAAAGAAAGAATAAAAAGAACAAGAACTGGGAAAAATTCATTTTACATCCAAATCTAGTATAAAGAAAAGTCTTGTTAAATTGGATTCAAATCTTCGAATGAGATAAACTACAGTAATTTGGATGTCAGAAAATTTACTATCTAGCTTAGTCACGCAAGATCGAGATTTTCAGGAATATACAATTAGCGAGCAAAGGAAATAAACAGTGCTTACTATTTATTCCTTTTTAATAAAAAGTCAACTATACTAAAGAAATGTAAAATAAAATAATAATAAAAAAAAACTTTGAACTAAAAAATTAAATGCAATTCTGGGATTTAATGAATATTGGACTCTTTCAATGACGTCATACTGCGAGCAGACGATAGAAACCGAAGAAGCTGTCAAGGTTATTTTTAAAAAAAGTATACTTATTAACAAATAAATTTCTAAAAAATGAGCTGCAAATTAATGCCTCGAATCATCAAAAGACAGTAAGTAGGTAAAGTTTTATCTATTATTTTATCTAAATATGACTTTATATTTTATTTTTAAATCACTCCCCAACCGTCATCTCCCTTCTAATAGGCTACTGTAACCGTAAATAATTTTATTTCAATGAGTTGTTAAATAATATGACACATTTTTCAGTTTCCCCTCCCCCCTGATTATTGCACCTCTTTATCAGTGGTTGGAACATAATGTGTTAGATTAGGACCTAATGAAAGCGATGAATTATGAACTTTTCAAGTGCATTATGCCCACTGATTGGTTAACGGTTGATTAACAGTATGGTGGACGTTAATTCTGTTAAAATTATCAAAATCGATTAAAAAAGGATTATTTCACCCCTTCATCATCATAGAGTTGGGAAATAGTGGGTGTAATGCGTAGTAGAAGTTAGGGGTTAGGGAAAGGTTAGGACTGTAAATAATAAAATGTGACTAAAAGTTCATAATTCTTCACTTCCGCTAGGCGCGAGTGTGAGTTAGGGTACAGGCAGAGCCGTCTTTAGCCAAGTGGGGAGCCCATGGCAATTTAGGATATGGGGTTCTCTAACAGAAATTATTTTCTAAACTACTTTAGGTTATCAACAGGAATAAACAACATTCTAGTTATAATTTTTATTTTAATATATGAAAATTTATACTGATACAAGAGGTACTTTTCTGGATTTTTGTTTTGCAAAATCATGAATGACTTCTTCAAAGTCTATTTCTTTAAGCACATCACTTTCAATGGACATCGACAAACTGCTCAATCTTTCTTGAAGCATTGTACTACTCAGTTCATTTTTTTATTCTTTTCAATTTTGAAAAGGAACAATCCCCAAGTGCTGCGGTTTGTTACCATCATGCATAAAAAGATTTTCATTGCTATTTCTACATTTGGAAACATGTCTTCGATTTTGTCTACTCTTTTAAGATGATACAGTTCTGAAATACTAAGAATTTCTTCATTTTCACTAATATGCATACCTTCCAAATATTTTGTTAAATGCAGACATTCCATCTCTAGTTCTTCTGTGCTAATGTCGTTGTAGATTTTAGCAAAATATTTTGATATAAAGTCTTTTTTTTATGTAAACAATAGCAGGCAAGGGGGCCCCATGGATCGTGGGGCCCGGGGACAGTGGGCCCTTGCGTAAAGATGGTATGTGGTAAGTGTAAGGTTAGGACTGTAGAAATAAATAAGGCTGCTATACATTTCAATCGTTGTAAAATGTTAATTAGTGATTTTTTTTAAAAATATTCTAATTTCCAAAAATTTTAATATTAGACTATAAATTAAGGATATATATACATAAAACTTAATTATAATAATTCTTATTCATTCAAATTACATAATGTTTGGGCCTAAGAACTGAAAATTTGATTACCGTAGGATGCCGACCAAGAGCGCCCCACCAAGCAAGGGTGTCCCCCCCCCC
>PXIH01S0000111.1:3366-16169 GCA_003024985.2 Euperipatoides rowelli
CTAACATTGCGCCTTCCAATCTTCTGCGCCCCCCCGCAATGGCGGACCCTGCGGGTCCATATCTCCGCCTCTGTTGTAAACTATGTGTTATCTCGTAGTCGGCTTCCAGAACAAGTACTTCAAATATGAGATATCTCGTAGTTGGCAGTCAACATGTTAATACTGTATCTAAACCCTGATTAAATGTAACACATAAATGTTTACATATACAATATTTGTAAGAAAATGATTTAAGAAATTGTTTAGGGCGATTGATAGATAATAAAAAATGCAGATTCATTTTTAAACAATTGTCTTTTCATTATTCATTGGTTTTAGTGAATCTACAGAAACCTTACCACCTCCTTAATTTTTAAATTGATTTTTATAAGAAGTAATATTATTTGCATTCTCATTCATATATTTTAATATTTCAAATATAAGAAATTTTTTATGATTTTTTTTTTTTAGGTGAAGTTAAAGTCCATGAAATCCCATGAGGATCGCATAGAAAAACTTAACTCTGTTGCTAGGCAACTGAATGCTCAAGTCAGTGTACCAAATACCATCCTTCAAGATATGGACAGATTTAATAAACGTTGGAGTGATGTTTTCTTGAAAATAAGTAAGTTTTAAAATTAATTCAATCAATAAAATTATGAGAGGGTCTGAATAAGATTATCTTAAAATTGGTCACATGTCCTATTTCTGATGCTAATTTTAGCCTTGTTGAGATTCCAATTATTTAAACTAAAAATTTAAGATATTTTTATGTAGTCATTCTAATTTTTTTTGGTGTTAAATTGATCTTTTTATAAAATTATATAATTTATCTTTTTGTTAATATAAATTTTATAAAACATATAATTTTCTACTTTTTTTTTTTCATATTTTAAACACAAAATAAGTTAGGCCATTTTTGTTGTTCACAGATTATAACTTTGGCATTAAATAAACATTAATAATATTCCTTTTTAGAACTGTAACTAAGTTTGATTAAAGTCATAATTTTTAAGATCAGAAATCAGTTATTGATCTATCATATACATTTATCACTCACAAGCACAAATTACAAAAACCTTTTTATAAATGACTGTGTAAAAAATGGATCATAACCGACATATTTTCAGACATAGATTTTGTCTATGATTGATAGATCTTTTTCAGCAGAACCTTCACACCAGTGATCCTTCATGTCCTTGTCAGTGAAAATAATATTAATTAGACAAAATAAATAATTCATAATACAAAAAGCTTCAAAACAAAAACTTTAGATTAAATTATTAAAATTTGAATAATTAACTTTTAAAAGTTTCAAAATTTCCCCAGTATCTTATAAAAATAGCTAGGTCCTTCCAACAATTTGGACTTTTACCCTGAAAAGATTTGGCACCAAATTCAGTTTTAAAATTTCTTTTATACAGGTCTAAACCCAATCTTGATCTATTGTTTTGATAATGTTTATCATACTGTAACAACAACAAATCTCATAAATACTTTGGCTGACCTGTATTTATAACTTTCCACAATAATATATAAAAGAGCATAGTCCTAAGTTTAATCAACAGCCACCATTGCACTACTTTGGCCAGCACCATAAACTATATAATGCGCTGCTGTATCAAAACAATCTTAATTTTGATGACAATATACTGCCCCAATCCTTCCAAACAAATTCACATTATATCTAATGTGGTAGGATTAAGGCTCCAAAAACAATTTTCAGAACCTCAATAGTCATAAATATCTAATTTTTAACAATTTATTTAACTTCATCGTTTTCCTTAATACAACATTTATATAATTTTTCCATGTTAATCCATTATCAATCAGCACTCCCAGGATCTTAATTTCACTCACTTGAAGAACCTGAAAGACTTCACAATTTATATTAACTTCATTTGCTTTTAACTTTTATTTATTTCTCCCTAGATCTACTACCATTAATTTACTTTTCTGTGAACTTTTATCCTTATCACAATCTCTTTATATGCATCTTTCAGAAAATCTTTTTTTAATGACTTCATGCTTAGAAAGGTTGACTACCCTATTCAATAATTTATTAATTTTTGTTAAGTCTATTATTACAATATAAAAATATAAATTTTATTTGTCAATTAAAAAAAAAAAAATGTCTCATAGATGCTTAAATTAAATTACGGTACATTCATGCATACAAGCATATACATGACCCGGTCCACACAATGTTGGTCTAGATTTTAACCAAGCCTTGCCAATGCTGCCTGTCCTCCCATTGATGTTCCTCTTTAACCACTTCCCAAGAAATAGCTTGCTTTTCAATATCAATCTTCACTTTGGTAAAACATTTTTTAGGTCTCCCTCTAGGCCTTCCCTCCCCCCAACCATTATTCATGCATCCTTCTGGCACTCGTTTATCTTTCATCCTTTTGACGTGTCCAAACCAATTGTTCTGTCACCATGGTATTTTTACCTTACACATTCTGGTTTTACCTACTATACTTCTCAAATACTTAATTTCCCTGCCTGCATTCTAATTATGAAAAATTTAGAATGCTGGAAGGAGTAATGAAGAATTTTATATTATTTAGAATGTTCCAAAAAATGTGTATACCACAAATGATGTCATTAAAACATACTAAGTAATATGTGACATCACTAAAAGGAGCAACAATTCTCATATGCTTACAATTAAATTTCTTGTTCATATGTAAAATTCTAAATCATTTAGAATGTTCTGAAAAATATGTACGCTTAAGATGATGTCATCGAAACATGTTCACAAAAACTGCTTTTCTGTGAAAAAAGTTTAGGCCTACCAATGATGTCATCAAAATATGCAAAATTGGTATTTTTTACTTTAAAAAACACCTTATTTTGAAATTTAATAATTAAAAATAAAAATTTTTTATACAATTATTATTGAAAATTTCTAAGTTTTCATTTTTTTTCTGAACTTTACCTTTAATATTCATAAATAATTTAAAAAATGACAAATCTTTCACTTATAAAGAACAACAAGGAAATAAATGTTTGAAAGTTACAAAATTATAAAAAATGTTTCGTATTTTATCTCCTATTCTTTAAGTATAATGCAATTTTCCATTCCCAAACTTCAGAAAAAGTACAATTCACTTATTGGCACTTTTCATGTGTGCCTTAAAACATTAGCGCTAGCTGAAACAGCGCCAATCAAATTTTATTTCCCATTTAAAGTTAGATCGGTGTTATTCCTACGGGGGTGTAGTTAACTATGCATGCATAGTATTTGATTATCGTATTTCCCTAACATAAACTGATTGTAAACTGAAATGATAGAATGGATATCATTTTAAATTAAAAATATGTAGGCTATTACATAAAACGTGTTAGCTTCTACAGTGCTTTCTAATTAAAAAATGCAAATACAAATTTAAATAAAATATTCTACCATGTAAACGATTCTACACATGAGCAAATGATCTGTTCAATTAAGCGCACCCCGTACAGTGGCGGAGTTTGGTTTTGTTGCACCCCTTTACTTAGACCCCCCTTCCTTTTAACTTAGCCCTCAGGTTATCATGCCACATCATTATTAACTTTTAATGAACACGATTAAACATATAAATAATTTCTTAATTTTTTTCTAATATATAAAGAAACAATACTTAAAAGTATATTAAGAAAACATAGTCATACCTTGCAAAACATCTAAAACTTCTNACACACACACAGTATATATATGTTGTTCATCACCCCCTAGTCTGACCCACTCATAACTACCCAATTAATTTTCAAGAAATAATTTCTATATCTCTACACACATGCCATATTGTGACAATCACTATGTTAGAGTTAGGACTGTGATGTTCAGCAAAACTAGGAGTGGGGAATTGCTTTCTTCAGTTCAATGGGACAACCTCAGCTATGATGCCTTTATCACATCAAACACTAACCCAACAGTTGAACCTGGCATTGCAAACTGTTGAATTACGGTTAGTGAGTGAAGAAATTAGAATCAAAATTGTATATAACGGTAGTATACATCAATAAGGATTAGTCAGAACTCGGAAATTTTAATTCTAATTAGAGTAATCGAGCTAAAATGGACTCTAGCCATATGCACAATCAGAGTGAATTATGAAGTAAGTGCCAATACAGTTATTATAAACAGGGCAGGACACACAAGAAACAGATATGTACCAATGGAGAGATCAGGTCTGATGTACCCTTGACTGCCACCTTCGTGGTCAAGCTGGGCACCTTCAGACCTGTCCCTCAATCTGCATTGACACATCCTATACTAAGCATACCCGTGTCATCTCAAGATAGCACCGGAAGGGTGGCAGAGCTTGAGAATGTGGGCACAGAATAGAAGACATGGCAATACATTTAACATGATCCACAGTGGTGGAGCTTAGTTTGGTTGCGCCCTCCTGTGGCTTAAAATATTGCGCCCTTAACTTATACCCCCCCCCCCTTCCTTTCCATTTAGCCCTCAGGTTATCATGATACATCATTATTAACTTTTAATGTATATGATTAAATACATAAATAATTTCTTAATTTTTTTCTATCATATAAACTATATTTAAAAGTAACGTAACGTATATTAAGAAAACATAGTCATACTTTGCAAAACATTTAAAACTTCTTTTTTTTTAATTTATTTAAAAGGGAATTCCGCCCATAAAATATGATTTATTATAGAAAATATTAAACAAAAGCTCATTATTATAATACATACTAAATTATAATGTTCATCATATACCCAATGTAATTGTAAAGAAAGATTTAAAATAATTATATACGGTACATATTTTTTTTTTTACTTTGATGAAGCAAATGATTTATTATCAGGTTGAAATTTGTTTTCCTAGATGTCTCATTTTCTAATTTCTATACTATTAAGTCCACTTAGCTGTAAAAACCTCAGTGGGGGGGGGGGGGGGAGGGAGCTAGCTGGTATTTTCGGTGTTTTTAATCTCTAGTTAGAAAGTTTCATCCTTTTAACAATCACGCTTAACGATTATCATAATAAAACAGTTGCGCATTGCAATAAGGCATGGCAACATAATTATCTTGAAATTTTTTTTTTGATGAAAGTAATTTTTTTACATTTGGATGAAAAATAAATTTTATTAAAAAATCTTTCAGCTTGTAAAAAGGGGAATATTTTTAATAAAAATATAAATTAAATAATATTCAAGTTTTCAAAATTTTTTATATATATTTTTTTAATGTTTCATTAAAATAATAAAATTAAATTGTCCCTTTCATCATCTTATTTTTCTAGCATTGCACCTTCCAATCTTCTGCCCCCACCCCTTGTGTGTCCGTATCTCTGCCTCTAACCCTGTAAGATTAAGGACTACGGTGGGAAAGTATTATTTCAACCCTTGGTATGAATAACAAAGCACTTCCTTTTAAACTTAATGTAAAAATGCATTAATACATTTGCAATGATAGGAACCCAACATATATGAACTATAATATTGTATTAAAAAAAAGATTTTATGTGCTTATAATTAAAATATAAAAGAAATACCAGGTACTTGGTTAGTCACTGTTACTCATGTTATGTATGTTTGTTGTAGTTTCATTTGGCTAAGCACTGTGAATTTATATTCTCCTTACTAGTATAATTATGTTTAAATCAGTTAACACACTAGCAATGATTGAATGTAGCATAGCTAGCGTTCAGCTTTAAAATCAAGTTTCTATGCTTATAACCATCTTGAATTCAATAATAACAGTTTATAATTGAATAAGCACTAATCAAACATTACAAGACCAGGAAATTGCTGACTGCATTAAATTTTCAATTGCTTAATTTTTGCATCTGTGATTCACCTAGACTTATTTTACAAAATCTGATAATTGCAGTTCAACCCGTCATCAAATATAATTATATTACACTCCCCTCCTTTTCTTTAGACTTTAATTTTATAAAGTAAAAAGTGATGAATGAGATACATTTTTTTTAACCTAAAATATTTGTAAACTTGAATAAAATTTGTTTCACTATTGCAGGTGAGAGGCAAAATAACTTGAGTAAAGTAGCTGATCAAACTCCTCCAAAGAAGTTTTCAGAAGCTATGGGAGCACTGTTGCATTGGATTAATGATGTTGAATCTGTCGTGTTATCTGAAGACCTTGTTATGTCTGATGTTGATACAATGGAGGACCAACTTCAGAAATATAAGGTTAGTTTATCCTTGAGACATGTCAATAACTTATTATATTACTTTAGAATAGCCATTTTGTCATCAGGGTTTGTATATTATAAAATTGAACAATGTTTTAGTGTCAATAAATTAAAAAAATAAATTACTAATTTGTAGCTTTACAAGACAGATATTTAAAGCAGGGTAATTTATTTGTACTATTTGTACCACAGTATCTAATAGCGCCTAGATTTCACAAGCAGAATTGTTTTTGCCACGGCATGTTTCAAGCTCCTTTAGCACACTGCACACGTTGGATGGAAGCTATGTACAAATGATCAAAATCGACCAAGAAAGGTTTATTTCACCTCTTGATTATCAAGGGGTTGGGACAGTTGTTTATTATGTAGTTGGAGCTATGGTTCATGTTGAGATGAAGGTTAGGACTGAAAAAAAAATAGGTTATTTATGTTAGTCATGTGACATAAATAAATGCTGCTTGTGAGATTTAGGTGCTTGTTATCTACAAGTAATTACCTATTATGAAGCAATTTTATAAAATTAAATCGGAAATCCTACTGTACCTATGTCAAGATTTGTTTTGTAAAAGCATTGGCTTAGTTAACAAACAGTCTGTTTCCATGGGTGCTTTCAGCTCTAGCTAAGTGAGATCGATCTCACTCAGCTCGGATAATTGCATCATGGAAACACACTTTTTTTCAGCTTGAACTGAAATGCGGACCGAGTCAGTTCACTTAAATGTTGCGAACTAGAGGCATTCCAAGGGTATTGAGCGAGCTAGACTGTTGTCACCATTGCTGTTTATGGTTAAAACATAAGCTACCACGTGTCAACTACTTTAAGCGTGTTTTTAAAAACTAAGTACGATGCTGTGTCACACAATATTTTTAAAACACATACAGTAGCTTTCGATGGGAAGATCTCAACTGGAAAAAATTAACTCACGATAGCGCATATCGGCTTTCGGAGGAGAGCATGCTTTAAAAATAGTAGAGATAGCACGCGATGGAATTATCGTCACTTTTTTTAAGAAACACATTGTTTTCATTGTGACGCAGCCAGCACAGCACAAGTTTTAGCTCGTTGTTGACTTTCTATTTCTGTCCGAAACCTGCCAAAATCTTTCCTTCACCATATTGACAAAGCTATGAAGCGTAAATAAATTTCCAGAAGTTTAATTATTTAGGTTAACAAGCACAAACTCACACAATGTTTGAAATTGATCAACTAATAGTCACCATGCAAAAATTATATGTCGAGAAATGCTAAACTATTTTGTCTTTTAAAAAGAATTTCAGAGATTATCTAAAATACTGACACTGTATTAACTATTCTGGAAAAATATTTCCAAGTGAGGGAAGGATGGGTTATTTCTGAAAATTAAAAAAAAAAAAAAGATGATTGGGTTCACAGATGATTTTTCAAACGGTGACATTTATCTTTTTTTTTTTTTCAAATAAATTTAAGAACAAGGCTATACAAGCAATTTTGTTCACCTTACAAACATTCTATTATACTGGTAGATGTTCAGCTGTATATTAGTTAAAATATTAATAAATAATAGAAGTAAAAAAAAAAAAAAACTGAGAATCAATAAAAATATTTGAAAAATAAAAAAAGGTAACTTATACAATATAATAATGTAACTTATTTGTTTTTACAACTTATAATAGATATTAAAAATTCAAACATTTTTCAATCACAAATAATAATAATATTCCTAATGATAATATTTTAATTTAATAAATATTTACAATTGTAAGAAATAGTTTTTGGTTGTGGCTATTTGATTGGTTAGTCCACTTGCTTTCTATTGCACCTATTTATTGTTAGTCCTGTTAGCTCTAATTTGACCATGGAAACAAAAACAAGATTTGGGAAAATCCAGACAAGTTAGTTCGAGCGTCCGTCTGAACTGAAAGTGCCCATGGAAACAGGCTGAAAGAGACCAAAGTTTGGATCATGGTGTAAACTGGATCTTCAATTCTCTTATCACAATTCTTCACATACTGGTGTTTGTATTTATATTTTAATCATTTTATTTTGAAGGAGCTCCAGAAAACAGTGCAAGAACAGCAGAGCAGTTTGAATTATGTCAACCGAACCAATCAAGAATTAATTCAGAAAACAGAAAATGAAGAAAAATCAAAGCAATTGAAAGATGATTTGCAAACCCTGAACAGTCGCTGGAAGGATGTCTGTTCTCTTCTAGATGACCGGCAAGATAGATTAGAAAAGGCTATTGTTCAGTTGCGACAGTTACAGGTGAGGTTTTCTAATAACAAAACATTTGACTCTTTTAAAGTAAGCTGTTGTATAAATGTTTTTTTTCTTTTAAGTCACTTCCATGCATATAAGTTAAGGACTATTAGTATAGTATTATTATTATTATTTATTTGAAGAATGCCAACAGCGCTAGCACATATTAATATATGCTAGTGCTGTTGGCATTCTTCAATATGCACGAGAGTAGAGTTTCCCATTATTATTATTTATTCATGAATTTTTTTCTTTTAGATTTTTAAATTTTACCTCAGTAAATTAAATTATAATATTAGGCTGAACTATTGAGTTGCTATTTGATGCATAAAAAAATTGTAATAAATAAACAAAGTATTGATATTAGGAATGATACAATGGTAACTTAAATTTAAAATATTTAGAGTCCTACACCCTCCAAATATTACATTGACCTAGTGATATGAAACATATGCCTATAACATACTGTAAATGTTTCTTTTGTTCCTGTTGCATTCTAAAACCAGATAGATTTCTTAAAAAAAAAAAAAAAACGCACTAATTTGCATTTTAACTGCTGCAACATTAAAAAAAATTGTAATATTAATCTATTGGTTTGCAGTCAGAGGGAAACTTTGTTTTATAGAAAAAATGCCAGTACAATAAGAATTCTAATCAGCAGTAGAACTAGGGAGTGCAGTTAGTGCAAGTCACTCCAGATGCTTAATTATAAGGGGCCTAAAATTCTCAAAAGTGAAATGAATAAAAATGTCTTTATAAATTTATTAAAGTGGTTTTTCAATGATTTTTTTAAAATTGATTTATGTTTAGTTTTACCTAAACATATTTATTTAATTAATCAATTTGGATAATTTAAACTGAAACATCTAAAAATTTGCAAGTTTCTACGTTGTTTACAAAAAATAAAACATCGATGCTGACGTCAATTTGACGTAGGCAAAGGATAAAATCTCGGTTTTGAGACTGGAGGAAAATGCATATCTGGGATTCACACGCTAGTCGTGACTCTAGTTATAGGAGGTTTTTGTTTGAATCATTGATCTACATTCCGATTGGTCTGTAAAGAAAACGGCTGTCCGGTCTGACAACTACACTTACTGGAGTCCACGCAAGATTTTTCAGGCAAAATAATAGACGTGCCGTCAACGTCGAGATATTGGAATACAAGTCAAATTTTGATGTATTTAAGGACTATATAACAAATTTATTAATTAAACAAGCATTTTTTTTTTACAAAAATACACATAAATCAATTAAGTTGAAATAGGCATTTATATACAACTTTAAGAATTAGTGACAAAAAAAAAAGTTTTAAAATGCCTTATTTATTTAATTTACGTTAAACAAATTACAATTTAATATTTTATTGTTCAAATTTTGATAATGTCATTCATGATTAGTGCTGCACTATTGTTGCATATCCTCACTATGGTGTTTGTCAAGTAAATGAAGCCAAGCGATTTACAGTAGCTAAGACTTGTATGTGCCATTTTCTTACTCTCTGAAAACCTAGAATGCCCCAAATCCTGTACTTTATTAAATCATGGTTAATCATCTTCAAAAATAGTTTAGATAGAGATAATCCTGATAATACCTTTTTTTTTGTAGAAAGTGGAGGGGTGGGCAGTTTGTAACTCTTGAATCCAAATTTAGCCCATAGAGGGCAGGGTAGTCTGAAAGAGATAGTTGTAAGAGAGCTCGAGTTCAAGTGCTATGATATTGTGACTGAAACTAGCTAGGATGTACAATTATGAAATGGATTTCTTTATTAGGCCCAATAGGTGATAACTACAGTAATATTAAAATAATATTAAGATTCTTTTAATATTACTGTAACAATTCAATAAATAGATATACTAACACTAAATAATCAGATCACGCTGTCGAATAATATTTATTCCAATTACAAGTATCAAAGCATACTTCCACCTTTAGCTAGGTATCATTATTTGTTATCACAAAGGACAATATATCAGAATTCCATTTTAGTTTTATTTGATGTCATTTTTACTTGTATGTAAAAAGCGTATTAATATGATTACGGTTGTTATAGATAAATCATTAACTTAATTACAGTACACAATACTTAAAATAATAAAATATAATGTGAATAAATAATGTTCCTTAATTACAATCGGGAATGTATTAGCATTGTAACATAATCATGAATTATTAACATGTGACATTGAATTCAAATGATTCTTCATACAAGTAAGGTCAACCCATGCCATAAATGCAATTATTACAGCATGTTTAATAACGTGTATAAATTTCTAGGAACAGTAAAATGAGTCACATTGCCAATTATCAACATCCTAAAACCAAATATATTTCTTCCATTCATAAATTGTCAACATTTAATACTATATTTAACAATTTAAATAAGTCATAACTCTTGGCCAAAGAATATAAAATTATAGTAATCTGTAGATCATCACTAGGTAAAATATAAAAATGTACCAAAGTTTGTCTATATAGGCTAATGGATTTTTATATGATTTGAGATTTTGGGATGAAGGGTCCTGGTAAGGAAGCCAATCCTGCGCCAAACCTCTCGACTGGTTGTGGGATTGTAACAGTCGCTCAATTCACTGGTTATTTTGGACCAGAAGCCTATGTCTTTGTCAGTAATAAGTCCACATAAAATCTAACGCCAACTTTCACAGTCTTTTTTCCTACGTCAAAATAAAAAACCAAGAACCCTTGTTTTGGTGAGAATCTAGCTAGTCCACCCCTTCCTGAGATAACCAACTAAAATACTTATTCATGCAGCAAGGGCTTTATTTGTTTGAATTAACACCACACAGAGTCCAAGTTAAAAATTTACACATTAAAAGTAGATTCTCCAAGCCTTTTAGTGAGGCTCAAGAGAGTGGCGATTTACAATAAATATCAAATATAAATTGTTAGTATTTTTATTGGTTTTCTTTTACAATATTGTACTATTATTATGTTAGCCTTTAGCTTAAGTCTACTGTCTGGTCTGAAAGATGGTAATCTATCTAGACTATGACAAAATATTCTAATCTAGATTTTTACACAAATGTTCAGGCTGTTCAGTAGCTTGACATTGGACACATATAGGGCACAATCAACTCAAACGATTTTTTACAATAATGGGCCTTCCCAAACCTCTAAAGCACAAATCTTTTGTCTCCTTATCTAAAAAATTCTCTATTGCAACAAAATCTTTAAAAAAAAAAAAGAATTGAAATAATATTTTGTAGATATACTGGAATACAACTGTCTTAATATTCCTAACATTCTATGCTCTACTATTAATTTATGCATCCTAAATTTTATTTAATCATCATGAAAATTTGCACAAATATTATTTATATTTTTTAGTTTTCCTAACTTTATATTTAATAAATAAACACATGGGGTGCTTATTTGAAAATACTTATTTTTAAACATCAGATTTCTCCAATTTTTGTAATAAAATATTCATAAAGAAATAAAAATTCTAGATATATATACTTGCACTTTACATTAGAGAACATTATTTATGATATTTTAATTCTTGTCCATAACCCTTATAAATTCAAGATAAGTCATATTGCATTATGGAAATTTTAATTATAGTTTCATGTTCAGCTCAAGGCATGTTTATCATTAGAAAACATTTTGAATTGTTTGATATTTTTAGTTCATTATTAAGTGTTTGAACTAACTCGACTGTTCATCATTAGAAAAGCTCATTCATTTCATTAGTTTCGTTTCAAACTTTGTAACCTTTCTCAAGAGGTGCCCTATTTGGTGCGTTTTGGTTTCAAAATGACAAACAAAAAAAGTTGTCATGGCTTCCAATGTTGATTTTAGCCATAGTTAAAAAGATCGTTAATTGGTATGGTATGTAAAAAATGAGTGATTTGAATATCTTAGATGACGGTGTAGCCATAATTTTGTTTTTAATCATCTGGAGTCCTAGTCATGAATTTTACTTTCATTTTTTTTTTTTGAGAGAGTAGGCTACATCGATTATGAATATTCCCTACAGTAAGCATTGCACAAGTCTTTACCTAAAAGGATTAATTCAGTATTTTGATAATGCCAGTCTTGGTGAAATGTTTTTTTGATATGGACAATTTTTTTTATGCAATTGACTCATCCCTGTTAGAATTTCATCTTCATTCCATCGGAAATATTGTTGCATAAAGTATGCTCTTTTATTATGATCAAGTATTTTGACTAGCGTCTGGATATCAAACTTACCATTTCCCATTCCTCACAAATGGCGTATGGGCTCAAATGCCTTTTTTTATTATTTAGAGTCCTAACCTTACCCTTACCCTGAAACCTAACTCCAATTATGTGTGAAATCTGTTAGAGGGGCAGTAGGATCACAGACAAATATGATGAATAAGATAAGGCAACACCAGTGTTAAAACTTTAAAAAAAATAGTTGATTTATTTTCT
>PXIH01S0000111.1:17675-29289 GCA_003024985.2 Euperipatoides rowelli
AAAAATAGTATTAAAAGAAAACTTGTGATTTGAAAAATTCGATATTAGAAAATTGCACTAACAAAATCCACGATGTCCAACCCTATGATAATCAAGCGGTGCAATATATACTTTCTTTAGATCAATTTTGATATTATGGCATAACTTCTGTCGGCCCAACCGTTAACCAATCAACAGCCGTCTACGGCAAGTTTTGGGAGAAATGGGCAATGATAAGCTTGATACTCAGACGCTAGTGTATTTTGCTGTTCCTGAAAGCTTATCTATGATCACGTACATAATAAACTAAACCAAAAGTAATGAAATTAATTGAAAAATTATAATGATGGTAAACATTTTTAATACACAATTTATATACAGGTATAGAGCGCTGAGATGTCATAGGTCATTACAGAAAAAAAATATTCACCTCATGACTCTCTAATAAATTATTTTATTAATATTTCTATTACTTGAGTTTTAATGTTATTTTTGTATTTTCTGTTTTATCTTTTTTTTTAGGATGAGATTGAAGGGTTAAATAGCTGGATGAGGGAAGTTGACATATTCCTGCATGCTGAAGAAGCAGCTCTAGGAGATGTGGAAACCTTGGAGGCTCAGCTTGATCAGAGCAATGTAAGATTTGAGTTAAAACAGTCTTATATCTGACCATTGTTTAAATTAACAACAAAACTAAATGGAATTTTCAGAATGTCATATTGCTACCATGTAATTTTAATTCTGTGCCTTTTTTGTTAATACTGATCAATTATTGTTGAATTTTGGATAAATGTAAATTATTCACCTTTGAGTTTGCACCAGCTGAGATGGTAGAATTGAGTTTGTCCTTTAGGATTTGACTAAAAATTGAATGGTAGTGGACGTGTAATGGCAGATATGAGTCAGATCTTTCAATAATATTGCTCTTGAATGAAAATATTGTTCTGGACCCATCTTGAAATCTGACATCATACAATATATGGGCATATAAAACCTACTATAGTAACTATACCTTTATGAAACAGTAAAAAAAAGTTGGTCATCTTGGTCCGGAAATGCTCTTTGAATTGATGTGACCTTTGACCTGGAAGTGGGTGGTGCATAAACAGGAAGCTATTCCATAAAACAGCTATATAAGCATTAAAAACCTCCTCTACTTTTAAGAAACAGGAACCAGAAGTGCCGCCCTCTTGAAAAGACCCGAATGGGATCAGAAACAGTGATTTTCCTCTATTGATAGGCAACTACTATAATAAAAATATGTAAGTTAATATTAATCTTGCATTCATTTTCAAGTTTAAATCATAAGTAAACTAGTGCAAAAATCTGAAGTAGAAAACTCATGCTTTCAATCTAACCTGGTAATGCTCATTTTGCTTAGGCCCACATATTGTGTATTTACATACTTGCATAGTTATGTACATTGCGTAGTTACATACACCGCATAGTTAGTTACACCGCATAGTTCCGTTCACTGTGTAGTTATGTTCACTGTGTAGTTACATTCATGCATAGTTACGTTCACTGCATAGTTAAGTTCACTGCATAGTTACGTTCACTGCATAGTTACGTTCACTGCATAGTTACGTTCACTGCATAGTTAATTTCACTGCATAGTTACGTTCACTGCATAGTTACTTTCACTGCATAGTTACGTTCACTGCATAGTTACTTTCACTGCTTAGTTTCGTTCACTGCTTATTTTCATACACCCTTTACTTTTATACACTGCTTAGTTTCATACACTGCATAGTTATGTACATTGCATAGTTACGTACATTGCTGTAGTTACGTTCACTGCGTTGTTACATACACTAGTTACGTACACTGTAACTACATACTGCATAGTTAAATACACTGCATAGTATCGTACACTATGTAGTTTCGTACACTGCGTAGTTTCATACACTGAGTAGTTTTGTACACTGCATAGTTATGTACACTGCTTTTACTTATAAACACTACATAGTAACATACAATGCATAATTACCTACACTGCATAATTACGTACATTACATAGTTACATACACTGCATAGTTGCATACACAGCATGGTTACATACATTAGGTAGTTATATACTTTGCATAGTTACATACATTGCATACTTTAGGTAGTTATATACATTGCATAGTTATATACATTGCATAGTTTTATACAATACATAGTTAGGCACATTGCATAGTTACAAACATTGTGCAGTTAAGTACATTGCATAGTTAAATACATTACAGAGTAGTTAGATACTTTGCATAGTTAGTACATTGCATAATTATGTAAATTGATTTGGAATTCAAATGAAATTATGCAGTGCATCACTTGTACAGTAACTCACTGATAAATATTTTCTTCTTTAACATACTCTGTATATGTTAACAAAAAAGGCCGATAAACAAAAAGGGTAAACTGTTTGACCAGTCTAAGACTAGAAAACTTTTTTTTTATGTTCCAGCCTTTAATTACAAAATCAGAGGGTTAAAAGAATTCACCATTTCTTTCCAAAATAAAATGAAAATTTCAAATTTAGGTCATGATAAACCTTCATCCTTAATTATATATTTTTTTCATTTACAACCTTTGCTTGTCATCACTTAGATTCATTCCTGTAGTTTAACATTCTGTTTAAAAAAAAGTACTTGAGTCTTGGCATTGAAACAAATTTCAAAGTCCAAATGTGTGAGAAATCTTTTTTTTTTATTTACAAAATTGATTCTTAAAAGTTATGACGGATCTCCAGGTAGTGTTTCCTAAATATGGAGAAACTCTGCCAGCTATCGACGCCTGGATCTTTGTCACATAGGATGATAAAATAATTAAGACACACTGGAGCACTGCTTGGCTAGAAATCGACAGTTGATTCCCAAACAGGAAACTATAAAACCAGCCATCAGCAACTTGCTGATAATAAATACAGTAAGTAATAAAAGTAAGCCGTGTTACAAAAGTATATGTCATGTCCTTGAGACGGTCAGACTACTTCGGACTGATTCCTGCCAGATCAACCACCTAAGAGAGAAAATAGGAATAAGTACTTGTTGGAATTGGCGAGAGCCAGTCCAAGTGAGTAAGACGATCATAACGTGTGCAACATTCTTTTATCATTAAGACTGTGCGCACATGCAAATTAAACAATGAATAATTAGCATTTGATTTGCATGTGTAAAGAAAGTTGATTATTTCCCCACGTTGTTCAAAATATCATAGTTGATCAGACTTGATAGACATTTACTATAAAAATAAAAATGTCACATTAAGGAAGTAAACAATGCGTGAACTTAAATCAACTTTTCCTTTACAAGGTGAATCAATACAATAAAATACTAATAAATTAAAAATGTATTCATTATAAAGTAATTGAATTCATTTCATCAGTAATTTTTCTCTCTCATTCCAATATAGAATGGAGAGATGAAATCCACAAAACATGCTTCAACAAGTGATTGAAATCACATCACCACAGTGGCGTATCTACATATTTTGGGCCCCACTGCAGGAAAATTAAAGGCCCCTTGACAAAGTTTGATTTGATAAACTTTTTTTTTTTTGGTTGCCTGGAAGTTTTGATGTCTTAATATTGGTCAAACCCTTGACAAAAAGAAAATATTTATTCTTTAGACCTAATTACAGTCAAGTTTGGTGTTTTTTGTCAGCAGACAGTAGTAGCACAAAAAAAAAACACACAATATCATCATAATTAGGTCTAAAATGAATATTTTTTTGTCAAGGGGATTGACCAACATTAAGACATCAAAACTTCGAGACAACAAGAAAAAAAAAAAAGTTAAAAAAAAAAAACTTTTGGCTGGGCCCCCTGGTGATCAGGGCCCTCCTGCCTTGTGGGGTTTGGCATTCATCACAGTCAATTTCTTAACCATTCCATTAAAGTTAGGAGAAAACAAACTCATGAAACAATTTACTGAATGTTTGCTTTCCGGATGCTATTAAGCAGACATTATTCCCTTTTCTTTTAATCTCTATGTACAATTGGAACTATTAACCTCGCAAATTTCCCAGCAAAAATTAAAATAATCATTAACAGTTGCGATTTTTACCTTTCTGCATTCGATCATGCTTTGTTTACTAGATTTAATATTCTAACGCCAGGTGCGGCGGTCATCTTAGGGAGTCCGGAAGTAAACTCTTGCCGGCTGGGCTATCACTTTAACAGTAGATCACTTATGATTGTATTCTTTGTAAAATAATTAAGTGTGCAGGTTTAGACCTTTCTATTCTTAATAAAAAACATGCATAAACATAAAAACTATTGTGCTGAAGGTAAAAAATTTATGAAGTAATTTCTGTTCATTCAGAATGGGTGGAATGATTGATTTTGGGATATCGTTACATCCTTGTTCATTTGTTAGAATTGATGTCTAAAGGAGATTATTATTTCTTTCTTACCATTACAAATTTTGATATTAAAATTAAATATTTAATAAAAACAAAAGTTGAACAATTTAAACGTTTTGACATGGACAAATCTCTCGTAAATATTTATTTGACTTAATTTTTTTAGTTTGATTACATCAAACAATTGTAAAATTAAATTAGTGAATTAAATACTAATTATTGATGTCAACCCTCTTTATTTTAGGCCCTTCAAGAAGATGTTAAAACATTACAGCCTAATGTAGAAAATATTAACGAATCCAGTCGAATTTTACTTGATCACGCAGAACCTCGCTTTGGTCAAATGCATAAGAAACAATTGACTGAATTGAATGGGAAATGGCAGAATGTATGCCGGCTAGCTGCTGAACAGAACACCAGTTTAAAGGATGCATTGGCTAAAAGTCGACGGGTATATGCTAGTATTGATGCTATCAATCATTGGTTAGATGGTTTAGCCGAACAGTTACCAAAAGAAAGTAATGCTGACTCGGCTAATGATTTACAAGTTAAAAATAAGAAAATGCTGGTATTTTTATTTTTTTATTTGACAAATCATTCTGTATGTGTTTTTTCTGATTTCAATGCTTATTCCATGCTTAATATTGATAAAAGTATATACCTGTTTATACTGTATATATATGTATGTACACACACAAACAGTATATATTTTTATCTTTTTAGAAACTTAAAGAAGAGATTGATTTGAAGACTCCAGGATTTCGCGAGGTTAATGAAATAGGCCATGAAATGCTGTTGAAGGCTTCTCCTGGTACATTAGATGATTTGGCACATCTCTTTACCCAACTCAGTAAACGTTGGACTGAAGTGGTGGGAGATGCTGATAAAAAATCTAAACTATTTTCTGATGGAGCCACAAATTACAATGAATATAAAAGTAAGTTTGCTTTTTTTCAGAATTTTTTTTTTTTTTAAAACTTCAATTGACCTAGTTATCTAAACTGTTTATCTAGATTGAATAGAACCTTATGCATACTCTGTAGTACGGGGAATGTGTGATAACCCTGGTATGGCTTACTAACAACTATTACCCAATGGTCTAAGTGTAACAGTTATGCATACTACAAAATTACCAGTAAGGAATGATCAGCACTACAAATAAGGTTTAGATAAAAAGATAATCATTGGTTCAATATGTTTGACAGATAGAATGAGACATAGCGATAGGAAAGTTGTATGGTATTATAGTAGATAGAATGACCATACAGAATATTTTTAGACTCAGGATATTTATAGAAACATACAATATATGGATTAGCTAAATGATTGGAATAAAGTTAATGAAAAGGTTCTCTTCGCTAGCAATTTTAATAAAATAAACTCCTACCTCGGTACCGGGAATTGTCGCGGCGTTAACCAGTGGGTTTCGGGTGCTATCCCGTTGAGGCTTAAGTACTCCTCAATCCATGGGCGTGGAGTTGCAGCATATAGCTGGCCGGCCGAACTTTAGCGATTCCTGGATTCTGACACTTTAGTTCTGAAAGATTAAATAAAGTTATCAAAGGCTGATATGGATGAAGTTTGGTCGGGGAAGAATTATAAAGTCGGTAACTTCCCTGATTACAACTCCAGTCAGATTCTTGGAGTACCGGTAATAGAATTTTTTCAATTTAAGATTCAGACTTTCGAATAGCCATTCTTTTTTGCTAGGAACAGACTCAATTATACTTTATTATGTACTTGCAACAGTGAATGCAAATCTGAAGGGCGTGCTTTGGGCGGCAGAATCTTGATTTTAAATTATTTATTATTAATTATGATGTAGCCATCTCGCAGTCTTGGAAGAGGTGGTTCAAACTATTTATTTATACTTTCAGCTGGTTACAGTTCTTTAACCCTTTATGAGCTGTGCTTTTAACCCTTACATTCTTATATTAAATGACATACTGTATGCTTCTTGCTACTGTATGTTTTACTCATCTCATTTTAAATTAGGGAGTATCTTCATGAACCACAGCTGACTCTCCTTAACTGGATGTTTAGGGCTTTTACATGCATTTTATGTTTAAAGAAAAACTACTCATTTTGCACTGCTACAACATTATACCTTGGTATTTTTACTTTACACCATTAACATCAATGCTTATGTTGTATCTACTTAAGTATTAAAATCTATGTATTGGTGCACATCAGATTTGTAGCAGACATGATTTTTTTCTTTCACGCTAAAATTGGCAAAGTATGAGCACATAAATCTTCCCGAAGAATTTCTTTATCATAGAGATATAGGAAGAAAATTGCAAGATGTAAGTCCACTAGCAAATTGATCATTGCAGAATCCACTATAATTTGTGCGTTTTTTTACATTTTTCTTGAGCTTTGCTCAAACGGGTATTTGACAAATTTATTATTTCATTAATGTGTTGCAGTTGTGAAGGGAATGTTTTTCAGAATCCATATCACAAGGATATATATAATTTCTCCAAACTTTATTTTCTAGTAACATGGCTAAAAATAAAGAAAACAGGACTAGACAATGACTTGATAAAACTGCTTTTTTAAATGTATATAATGGTACCATAATGTCTGCCTTTAACTTCTTATTTTGTTTATTATTATATTTTGTATTTTCTTTTCTTTTAGCAACAATTTATCTTATTATTTTAAATGCATTGTTTTAAATGCACGAATTGAAGGAGAATTGAACAGGTTTGATATACTTTGAGCAATGGATTGCAACCCAATAGATAGATAGATACCGATTACAATCGTAGGGGATCTAGGCCTAAATTTATCATCCAGTTGCATGCACTAAACTATGACAAATGCTTTTTTTATTTATCTCTTATTTGTCTTCTCTTAACAATGCTTCTAAAAAACCTGAAGCACATCATTTAATTTTTGTTCTTTATGTATTGAACTATTTTGATCTAAAATAACTTTCTTCCTATATAGCACAATGTTGTTGAAGAACTTAAATCAAATTAATTTAATTTCAATTATTTTATTTTATTTAAATTTATTATTTTAAACCAAACACAATCATAATAATCAATGTAATTGGAGCTCATATCCTTTATCGGCTAGGACTCAAAATACTGTACACTGTAGTAAAAAGTTAATTTGTATTATAATGGATTCGAGAGAGAAGGAACCAGAAGATGGAAATGAAGTAAACTGCATTGCATTCTTGGCTGTAGGTTTTAAGTCTGTTAAGGCATTTATTTACAATTTGAAAATAATAAATTTGTTATCTAACAACTTGCTGACGTAAGGAAATACAAATGATAATCCATGGGGGTCAGTACATAGAGAAGATGGCTCCCACCAGACTGCTGGAAGACTAAAATAAAGCAACTAAATACATGAATTCGGTCAGTCATGGTGAGAGCCAGTCCTGTAGGTAAAGACAATTCATTTTTTAAGCCTTTATGGAGAAATCAAAATGTACATCCAAATTTCTCATTACATTTAAATGCATAAATTACCATCGACTCACACAGTCAAAGGAAATAGTCTCGTTTATGACAAGTTTACAAATGGTAGTTATTCACCCAGCTCCTGATAACAACAAGAGCCTAATGAAGAATTCAAACATGTCACAAAATGCATCCTCCGAATACACAAGCAAATGCATAAAGCTAAAATAATTACAATATTTATTCATTCATTCATTATACTATATTTGTTTGCTGCATCATCCAAAGTATCACAATATTAACTTTTTTTTTTAATGCCCATTACAATTTACTTATTAATAGTCAGGAAATACAAATGCTAATCCATGGATTTGCAGTAAAGGAGACAAGTCGATCGTAGTTTTATGCCCCCCCCCCCCAAACATTTTTTGGCCCCCTCTTAAATATAGTTCTGGCTACGGGCCTGCCAGGGTCACATTGTGATAAGACCAAGAGGTAGTGCCACCAAGGAAGTCCACCAGACAGAGAAGAAGCCAGTCATCAAAATGAACTTATAGACTGTTTAGTTTGAATTAAAAAAAATGTGTTTATATTGCTTACAAAAGGGAATGTATCAATATTGTAATATTGATAGTATGGGATCTATCATGCTATGCATGATAGGAATGTCAGAAATAAAACATGGCGTTATTCATCTAATGTGGTAAGTGTTATCTTTAGTTAGCATTAGTTTTAAGTACACAGTATCTGTTTATAGTTTTTTTTTTTGTATTGAGTTTCTCAATTAAGTGAATAAATTATGTGTATCCTATATAACAATGACATGGATTGGATTCAGTTAATACTTTTACAATGAGTATCTTGTAGTTATGCAAAGCATATTCATTTTCAAACCTTGAATAACTGTAGACAAATCCAGGACATCAACATTTTCTGTAATCTATTATACGGTAAAAATTGATTATTGCTTATTAAACAACAAAATTACAATACACCAAGATACTCCCTGCAATACTAACAACATTTATATTTAAAGTATATATTTTTACATAACTCAAGCTATACAACTATGAAACTATTTACTTTTAATATTTCTCCATCACTTTTCAGGAGTTTAGAATTGTACAATCAAACTTAATTTTTTTGATGTACAAATTAATTTTTTCGTTGTTCACATTAAATGCACACACAATCCAACTGTTTTTATACATTGATTGTAATTGCATTCCATCAGTGAATAATAATAATTTTTTTTTTAGCTTTGTTGGCTACTGAGACCCAGTGGTTGGACCGACTTGAAAGGAAGTTGCACAGCTCTCCAAAATCAGCTGTTGATGCTGAGGATATATCAGAAGAGCTTGATGTAAGTATATATGTTGAATATACTGCAATTTGCTGACCAGATGTCAAACTGCTATGTTTTCATTTTTAAGTAATTTGATAATTTTTAAAGAAAATTAAAAAAAGAAAAAAAAAAAAACAACAGCAGCAACCAAACTTAAAGTCATTGCTTGTTATCCGTATATTAGTCTAGCAAATCATAACTCATTTGTGGTCCAAATTCATTCACAACTCGTATAAATGTCTTATAATGAATTAATTAAAAAATCTGTGTATTGGTAACGTTTGATACTCCTCCTCTACCACTCTTCATAGTGAAATGGCATTTGATTTACTTAAAAGCCTCACTGGTACTATTTTGGGATCCCTAGGACCTTGTCTACCATGGAGATGAGGATTTGTAAATTTAGGGTAAAAGGAGCTCTGGGATTTGCTAGCTAACTGTATAGCAAACTACAGATCTCAAATTATTATTTCTTTTTTAAGATCTTTGGAAAGAGAAGTCCGATAAGATGATCCATATATTAACACACTATTTTCACAAGCAGATAATCCGCCATTGATCTTTTAAAGTACCGTAATATTCTAATGCGTAGGATTGAAGCTGAAAGTCTTGAACTTGGAAATACTCACTTTTAGCGTATATTTTAGTTTTAATGCTAGTTAATTGTCTACCGGTCTTTTTTAAAAAGTATACTTTTGAATAAGACTGAAATTATAAGCAGTGCTTATAGGCTAAACCGATAATGCTCACTTCATGCAGTACTGTATAATAAATTTTTAATGCAAGTTAATTTAATCAATGCACTGAAATGCATATAAATATGACTGGTAACTTAGGTTCAAACCCTGCTCACAGTGCCAAGATATTGTCATTTCAGTGACTTTTGTCTAACAAGACATAGGAAAAGACACAATAACTCTGTAAATGGGTTTAATTTGGTTGATTAACTTTAATAGGTCAATATAATTAATATATTTATTAAATCTTGCAAATACAATGTTAACAAGTTTCCTAATCAGACCAGGAACATTTTCATTCTAACATAACATAATCAGTTAATAACAGTCAAATAAACATTGTGTTTGAATGTTTATTTAATTTAATTATTAAACAACTTAAATAAGTTAGGTAAGGTCATATGATCTTCTTACACAGATTTGAAATTTACATAAAATAATACACAGCAATTAAATATTAACATTAATTCAATAACAATATACAAACATTAGTTAACAATATTATATAAATAAAGTGGGTCTATATTTTCAGTGGTATAATCATAAGGTTTTTTTTTAACCATGTTTACTGTATCAAAACAAGTGTCTGGCAAAGCATTCCAAATTTTAACACTTTATTAGTAACAAATAGCATTCTAAGTGATGTTTTATTAAAGTTTAATTTGACTGCAAACTTATGGAGTCTAGAATTTTGTCTATAATTATCTTCCTTAGTTTCATCTTTTAATCGAACAATAATATTAAGCTCTTACGTTTAGCTATACGGTCGTCTATGTGCTATATGGTCCTCCCTTCAGATTTCCGGGAATCGATAATCATGGCCAATTACTCCAAGAGGAAAATGATCCAGCTTCTTCTCTGCAGGATTGAGAAAATATTTTATCGATAGATCTTTTTCTTTTGTTTTGTAATGTGTGGTGCATTATGCTCGCTCTTGTATGGTTTGCATTCTTCATAAAGCAATCCAGATACCAACAGTTATACTGTATGTACACAATGTCTATTAAAAGTTTATGTATGTTATATGTTATATAAATATACATGTACAGATCTATACTGTATGTGTCAATTATATTTGTTGTTCTAGATTTACCAGTTACTCTTCCTTCCACAGGATTAAGGATCCCTCTTAATGCTTTTTAGGCTGTTCACTAACTCTTTGATCTCATATTTATTTTTACAAGTACGTCTACTACAACTGACCGATAAAGGAAAAGTCAAAAATGTTTGTTCAATGTAAGTCTTGAAAACTTCTTTTAAATTTCTGATTTAATTGGTTAATTTGAAGGTGTAGATGCACAGGTTTGTTGACCTTTATGAGAATTTTTATGTGACAAATTAAATTGGTATAAATTGGGAATGATTTTGATTCATAAGGAAAGCATTGGAATTTCATGCCTATCTTATTTTATTTATTGGAATTTTAGTTAGCAATTTTTCGATAGAAGTGCAGAAAATTTTTCGATTAGAATAGTTTAAAAACCCTTGGATCACAGGTTAAACTAAGTTGTTATAATAATAGCTATTTATTGCATAAAATCAATAATCCCTTGTATAAAATTGATTTTTTTTCAGATAAAATAATTTATAAAAAAAAAAGTATCATAAAATCAATAAATTTATTGAATAAAATCACTTAGTATAACAACAATATATCTTATAAAATCCATAATCAAATGATATTTCTGGCAGCATAAATTGATAGGAGATGCCCAGAGCTGGACTTAGGAATCACGGGGTCGTAGCTTATATAAATTGTATATACTACTAGCGCCACCGTTGGTTAT
>PXIH01S0000111.1:40688-51139 GCA_003024985.2 Euperipatoides rowelli
TTTCGTGAGTTGAAGGGTGACTAAAAGCCAATGTTTTGTGAGTTGGAGAGTGACTAAAAAACAATGTTTCGTGAGTTGAAGGGTGACTAAAAGCCTATTTTTAGTGAGTCGGAGAGAAATTGATTGTTTCGTGAATTTTAAAAACCAATGGTTAGTGAGTTGGAGAGCAACTAAATGATTATTTAGTAAGTTGGAGAGTGACTAAAAACCAATGTTTAGAGAGTTGGAGAGTCACTAAAAGTCAATTTTAATGAGTTGGAAAATGATTAAAAGCCAATGTTTTGTGAGTTGGAAAGTGACTAAAAGCTAATGTTATGTGAGTTGGAGAGATTAAAATCCACTGTTTATTGAGTTGGTGAGTGATTAAATTCCAATGTGTGGTGAGTTGAAAGCCAAATCTTTAATGAGTTGGAGATTGACTATATTAATGTTTAGTCAGTTGGAGAGTGCCTAAAAGCCAATGATTAATGAGTCGTATAGTCACTAAGAGCCAATACTTAAATTAGTTGACCAGTGACTGGAACACAAATCTTATTGAGTTGAACTGTGACTAAAAGCCAATGCTTATTGTTAAAACTGGAAATGATAATTTTGTTAAATATACTTTGGAATAAGGTGTTCCAGAGTTGTTAGATCCAGTTGGACATAAGCTTTTTCTATGACTTGACTTGGCCTCAACTATTGAGATGAATATTAATAACTTGACTTGCTGATTTAAGTGGGTCAATTCAATTTTTTTATCTTGGTTTCCTCCATTTGTATTCTTAAAAATAGTTATTTTTTAAAAAGGGAAAGCAATCATATAATACACTTTGTACTTACTTATTATTGCAAATGAGATATATTTTCTTTATTTTTTATAATTCAAAAGGAAATAGTTAATAAAGTTAGTTTAAAAAAATGTTTGACTTTAGCAATCTGTTAATTTCAATAACAGTTTGACAATTACAACAGCGGTTCCTTAGTATTTTCAAAAGTAAATAAATTTGTAAACTACTTACCATTAATATTTTTTTAATAAAATGGAATTCCACCATATTAATAAATTTTATTAATAATTAGTTATTTCCCCTTAGGGTACTAAAAGTTAGAATATAGTTTCTGGTAATTCATTTTCAAATATTGGGTGCGGGAGGGCGTTTTTTTTTTATTAACTTGAATTTTTAGATGAGGGAAGCCACCTTTTTTTTAAAAAAAAAGTAAAATTTTAAGTAATCTATAGGCCTATAAATTTTAATATTAAAAATTAAACCTATTTATGATTTTTTTTAATAGGCTATAAACAGAATCCTTTGAAGAGAGGTTGTCGTCTAAATGTGGAATGATAGAAGTGGAAAATGATTGTGAATTAATGCATATATTTTTATTGGAATATTATTTACTTCCTGTATAATTTTAGCTTGTATTGTTAATTTTGTTTCCGGATTTCTTTTAATTAAATTGGATCTATAAATTGTATTTACATCTTTTTTACAAAAAAAAAAAACTCGGGTTAGCTTAGGGTTAATTAACTAACTACTTTGGAAATCGTCTTAAACTTTATATTCTATAGAAACAGAGAAAGAATAATCGAGATAAGAATAAATTTATTTATATGTATTATTAAAATAAATATTACATTAATAAATCTTAGAAAATATTACTATAATAAGTTAAGGACTAGCCTACGATGATGATTTTTAATGTGCGAGTGAACTAAAATGATGCTTGGCCACGCCCCGACTACATTTCCATAATGTCAGCTGATAGGAAAGTCACCTCCCTATTACTGATCTCTAGTATTATTTTTATGCACGGGCAATATAATAACTATACTGCAAATTTATTTGCATTGCAATTATATTTTTAGGAATTTTGTAGTTAAAGCCGATCAAAAACTTTCTTAATATATGGAAAAAATCTGATGTGGGTGGAAACTTTTTTATTTTTACTAAAAATAGCATAAAAAACATTTGACACGGTATAAATATTTTGATGCGGGTGGTAACCAGAAACTACATTCCAATTTTTAGTACCCTTAGCTTACTTGAATAGTGAGCATGGTAATTATTCAGTAATTGAAGACAAGTAATTAGCAAATTGATTGATAGAAAACATAAAAAGGAAAAACAAATTGGTAAAACATGCCTAGTGCTATGATTGATTGTTTCTGTAATTAAGAAATAATTTAATTTGTTTTATTTGTTAGTCAAAAGGCAAGACATAATTTGATAGTTTTAATGACTCACTTTTTGTCGAATGGGAGGATTTAGTGCTACACATTTTGATGAGCAGTTATTTAATTATTATTAAACATTTTAAGAAATTTCAGAAATCAGTAGATTATTCCACTTGATAGTTTTATGAACTTCGCTTTTAATGGTATGGTAGTGTTTGGTGCTGAAAAGTTTGAAGGGGCAGACATTATTAAAGAAAATACTTTTGTTTTCTGTTGCAGCTAATATTTAGCGATTGTTTATTTTAAAAAACAACTTTGTTTACTTTTAATCATCAGATAGATAGCTACTGCGACACATGGAATTTTGGGAGCATTTTATGTAGAAAATTTAACAGCAAAGTAAATTTTTGAAGCCATGATTAGTGTCTTATTACAAACTGAAAATGAATCATATTGAATGTATGAGAAGATTGTGTGTTTCAAAATGATGAATTTCTGTTTTGGATAAAATTTTGTTTTCTGGTATAATATATTGTTTTTTTAAGAAAAAATTTGTTTTTATTTAACTGCACTTTGGTAATCAATTATATATTAAGACTCAATTTGAAGCTACTTGCTGGAGCTCGACAATAGATTTGAGACTCTACTTTAAGCTGCTTTCAAGGACTTGACACACCACTCGAGATGAATCTGTTTTCAACGACTTGAGACTCGAGACTCAACTTGAAGCTGCTTGCAAGGACTTGAGGCTTGACTTTTAGCTTCTTGAAGGGACTTGAGACTCACCTTGAAAGTGCTTACAAGGACTTGAGATGACTCAAGACTCAACTTGAAACTTCTTGCAAGGCCTTGAGATGAAACTTGAAGATGCTTGCAAGAACTTGAGACTTGACTCAAGGCTCAACTTGAATCTGCTTGTAAGGAATTGAGACTCCACTCAATATACTGTATAACTTGAAGCTGCATGAAATGACTTGATACTCAACTTGAAGCTGGTTTCAAGTACTTAGGATTCAACTTAAAGCTGCTTGCAAGAACTTGAGACTTGACTTGAAGCTGCTTGCAAGGACTTGAGACTTGACTTGAAGCTGCTTGCAAGGACATAAGACTGAGCTTAAAGCTGTTTGCAAGGACTTGAGACTCAAATCAAGACTTAACTTGAAGCTACTTGCAAATACTTGAGACTTAGCTTGAAGCTGTTTTGCAAGGACTTGAGACTTGGCTTGAAACACTTTCAAGCACTTGAGACACTCAAGACTTGACTTTAAGATACCTGCAAGGATTTGAGACTTGACTCAAGACTAAATTTGAGCATCTTGAAAGGGCTTGAGATTTGACTGAGACTTAAAGCTGCTTGCAAGGAATTGACTCAACTTGAGACAACTTGAAACTGCTTGCGAGGACTTTAGACTCAACTTAGAGCGGCTTGCAAGGACTTGAGAGTCAACTCGAGACTCAGCTTGAAGCTGCTTTGAAGGACTTGAGACTTAACTTGAAGCTGCTTCAAGGATTTAGATTTGATTTAAGACTCAACTTTAAGCTGTTTAAAAGAACTTGATACTTAACTTAAAGCTGCTTGCAAGGACTTGTCTTAACTTGAGACTTGACTTGAAGCTGCTTTCAAGGATTTTAGACTTGACTTGAGACTCAATTTGAAGCTGCTTGCAAGTGCTTGCGACTCAACTCGACTTTGACTTGAAGCTACTCGCAAGGACTTGAGTCTCAACTTATGACTCAATTTGAAACTGCTTGCAAGGAAGGACTTTAGTCTCAACTTGAAGCTGCTTGCAAGGACTTGAGACTCAACTTTAGACTTGACTTGAAGCTGTTGCAAGAACTTGAGATGCAATCGAGACTTTAATTGAAGCTGCTTGCAAGGACTTGAGACTGAACTCGAGACTTGACTAGAAGCTGTTTGACTTGATCTGAGACTCAACTTGAAGCTGCTTCTGGAGACTTGACCTGGACTCAACTTACAGTTGCTTGCAAGGACTTGAGACTTATCTCGAAACCTGACAAGTAGCTTGCAAGGACTTGTTACTTGACCTGGACTTGACTTGAAACTGCTTGCAAGGACTTGAGACTTGACTAGAAGCTGTTTGACTTTAGACTTGACCTGAGACTCAACTTGAAGCTGCTTGCAGGGACTTGAGACTTGACCTGGACTCAACTTACAGTTGCTTGCAAGGACTTGAGACTCAACTCGAAACCTGACTGTAAGCTGTTTGACTTTAGACTCACTTGAATCTGCCTACAAGGACTTGAGACTTGACCTGAGATTCAACTTGAAGCTGCTTTCAAAGACTTGAGACTCAACCCAAGACTTAACTTGAAGCTGCTTGCAAGGACTTGAGACTCCATTCGAGACTCGACTTGAAGCTGCTTGCAAGGACTTGAGACTCCGCTCGAAACTCGACATGAAGCTGCTTGCAAGGACTTGTGACTCCNCTGCTTGCAAGGACTTGAGACTCCGCTCGAAACTCGACATGAAGCTGCTTGCAAGGACTTGTGACTCCATTCGAGACTCGACTTGAAGCTGCTTGAAAGGACTTGAGACAACACTCGAGACTCTACTTGAAGCTGCTTGCAAGGACTCAACTGAGACCTGTCAGTAAGGTCTTCAATACAACTCTGAGGTATTCAATTTCATTTGCTAAATAGCAAGACTTCTAAGTCAATAGTCCTAAGAGATTTATCCTTTCCATGCTTTGCTAAAGCATGAAAAACTGAAAAACAGAAAAGACAAAGTTGATCTTCCAGCCTGTGACTGGAGAATATTATTTCTCTCCAAATTAAACTTTGAAAGCAAATACTTAAATTTTTATATTTCTAAGAATTGTCACTCCTGTTTAATAAATTTTTATTTACCTAACCTTGTGAAAATTTAAATATAATAAATTTAATAATTTATTTGCAATTTAGTTTGTTATAAATATTTTTATCTTTATATTTGGTGTTTTACAAAAATTTTGACATATTGGCAAAGCCTAATATTTTTTTTTAGTTTTTTAAGACTTAAATCTGAATTCAGATTTTGTAAAATTACATGAATGTGAGGTGTAATCATTTATTTGAACAAATTTTAATATCATGTTTGAGGATATATATATTGATGTAACAACTATTATTTTATCGATTTTTTTCTTTTTTTTTACAAGCTCATTTTTGAACTCTGTGAACTACACAACTCCCATGCAATTTGTTTCTATGTTTTATAAGAAAGTGTGATAAAAAAAAAATAACTGCAAATTTTTTAATATCTACTTATTTCCCCTCCAGAATTTTGACATTTAAATTTTCCATTTAGGAACTAAAAGAAATATATTATTATTAAAGATAAAAAAAAAATAATAATAATTCGCATTTCTCTTTATTAGAAATCCATATTTAATGTGTATCATGAAAGCTTTTTGATTGATTTAAGTTTTATTTTTAAGAGTTTATTTGCAATGAACTTAAATCTTTATATTTCCTTCAAAATTGAATTTTTTTTTAAATTCTAAACATATATATCTTTACAAGATTTCTGTATCTCCTTCCTTTTTGTGTGTAGTAAATTGTTTAAAATTCTAAAAATATATACTATAAAGAGTCATTTATACTTTTACAGAATAGGTCTCCATTCCATTTTGATCAGTCTGCTAAACGGAGATATGTGTATAAATTTGTTTATAGTTTGCTGCATGATTTGATCCACATTGCTGTATACACTAGAAATCATATTACTCTTCTTATTAACAATTATTATTGGTTTTTAGTTTTAAGTGATATAGTGATTATTTAATGTTATTTGTCTTGTCCGTATGAGGTTAGAACTAGCGTAAGTTCATTCTTTGTTTAATATAGAAAATCACAGCTTTTGCTATTTATAGTAAAGGCGTGTGATTTCAACAGACTGTCCAGCTGTTTTTCTAGTATTTAATCAATGAACCTGTTGACCTGCATCTTATGAGCAGGATTATTTATATTATGTTAAGTATACCATTTACATCTGTGTCTGTGTGTTCTGTTTAATTTATAAGGTCACACACTAATATCTTGAGGATATTAGAAATGCATTCAATATTTTGTCTGTTTTATTACTATGGCACTTTTTTATGCAGAGAGTACAATGGATTTCATATTTATGATTATTACTTTTTACTTGTATCTGCTAGGATTCACTTCCGCTTGATGAACCGTAGGCATATGCCGAGGTGTACAGGTTCGCGCCTCGGTTTGGGCAGTTAAGGAACGGTTTTTTTCCCTAGCTTTAACAGCTCGCCTCGGGTTTTTCCAAGTACGCTGCCCTTGTAACATCAAGGAACCTGTAGGACCTGGAAGACCACTTATGGTGAAGGTCTGAAATTGTCAAATAAATAAATAAATAAATAAAATACTATTTGACTTCACTATTATTGGTTTAAGAACACAGTTCTTTATTTATTCGCTAGTGATTCTGATGTATCTTTTATTAGCAGCCTAGTTTATTCTCTAGTGAATGGTATCCGTTGTCTTCCAGAAATAACGTTGGTTACTGAACAGGTCTTCTATTCAACGCTCAATAAGCTTTTGTAGTGGGAAATGGATTTTAAAGAACTTCCAGTATTTGTGCAAAAATACTTTATTTTGACTTTATTTACTGCTTTATGAAAATCCACTTTCAAAAACAATGTTATCAAACTAAATCAAATGTGAGGAAAACAACAGTGTGCCTACTCTATTTATAAAATCTAAGACATGATTGGTTCAATGGCTAACAAGACGGAGAGAAAATGGTTGTCTGCATTATTAATAGAAGTTACATCCCACATTAAAAATAATTCAAACCCAATGCACATGTATTATAATAAAATATTTTCTTACTGCATATGAACTATAAACTTACCTATATTTAATTAAAAATTCCTGCTTTTTAAACCCATTCATAATGAGTTTACTTCATGAAATGTCACTTCGTGCGTAAGTTCTATCCAGTGGTTCTAATACAAAAAAGATGCAAATTGATTTGAGCTCATTCTTGCATATTTATCTTTATTATTTTTAAAGTTTCTTCTGCATACCACAGATAGGAACGGCAAAAATCTGCATTTTGGAAACAAAAAGAACTTCTAAGAAGAGACGTTGACAAACATTTAAATTGAAGATGTTAAAATGCTATGTTTGATCAGTTTTCTTGTATGGATGTGAGACTTGGACTTAAAAACCAAAGACTTGGAAGAAGATCAATGATTTTGATATCTGGTGTGCAAGAAGAATGTTGGAATTAAAATGGCCAGATTTAATCAGAAATGAGGAAGTGTGGAAAAGATAAGGCGGTGGTTATAATCTTTTGAATGAAGTAAGGAAGAGTAATGGGAATATGCTGGACATGTCTTGAGAGGATATGCAGTAATTAGACTAGTAACATCACTTAAGGGATGGACAGAAAGGGAAAAAAAAAATAGGAAGACCAAGAAGAGAATGGCTGGATGATCTTAAGGACTGGGATAACATTAGGCAATTCTCTGTATTAAAAGGAAGAGCTTAAGATAGAAATCTTTAGTGATCCATGATCATGAACCTCCACCTCGGAGTACGCACCCAATGATGATACCCACAGTTTTGCTGATGATCATTTAACAATAAAGAGGAAAAAAAAATATTTATACTTTATATAATCATGTATTTATTCAATATTAGGGATGGTATTATCACTTTTTAAAAACAGATGGCTGATAAAATATTAGTTTAATTTTATATAAAAAATTTAAATATACTATATTGAACAGAGTCGCTGACCTAAAGCACTGACTATGCTCACTATATGGTAGAAGATTAATAGGCTAAGCTTATGATATTTTGATGAATGTGAACATTGGGTCTGCTTCTAAAAACTGCTGTTTGCATATTGATTAAGACTTTAACTCTGGATAAAATTAAAGATAATATTGAGTCTTCACAATAAAACATGTTAGTTTAACTTTCAAATAGAAAATAAATATTATTATAAATTGTAACATTTTATGAAAGTAAAAAGATATTGGGACGCCAAAGACATTGAAAAAACATAAAAGACCTAGAATGCATGTGCACGTTAACTTTTAATCATATCATACATGTACATGAAAAATACAGCTTTAGTATAATTTAAATATTGATTTGGTCACATGAAACAATTAGCCATTTCATTCATTCGCTTATTATTTCACAGTCGGTCAACTATGAAACGGTAAAACTGCAATACAATTATAAACAAATAAATGAAACATCCAATAATTTTGACCTCCCTTAATCGAATCAAATACAATAAATAAGATCGCTATAATACACAAATTATATTTATGCCATACTTAATCTATAGCTAGCTTTTGTTGTTCTTATAGGATTTGACACACAGTCACAATAATATTGTACAATATAAATATCAGCTTATGACCTATTCGCTAATTATCCTTAAAAGTATAGTAAAATAATATACTATTTTTTGTTAAATATAATCATTATTGAAATACACAAGCAGGAGGTCATACAGTATAGTATTGTATGCATTTTAGTATAACCTGAGAAATTAGAGATTTCTTAAAAGATAAAATTTCATTTTTAGACTACAATATTTTATTCAATAATCTTTTATCCTAGTACTCTAAAATATTCCTATCTTGGTACTCTGAAAAACAGTCTCTGAAGTACTATCTTGGTATTCTAAAATACTCCTATTCTGATGCTTAAAATACTCTTATCCTGTACTTAAAATCTCACTGGAATCGACTGATTTATATGGTATATTGTATAAATTGATTTTAAAAATTACAGGACCTTCTATGCCTCTGGGGAAAATTAATTTTGCATGTTTACTGAACACACATATTGTCATTTCAACTTAATTTAGGAAAATAATACATAAAAGTTATTGCACTTTATTTATGCCCCCCCCCCCCCCCCCATCCCTTCAAACAGCTCTGCATACTCCTAGGGTCTGTCGTCTACAGGTTAAGAACTGCTGGTCTAAACAAAATCTTATAAACTTTTAATTTAAACACTTTAAGGACAACCCACATAAATTTGTGATCGGTTTAGGCAATGGTGACATGACTAGGTTGTCAATCTATTTCACCGACGGAAGTGCAGACTGATCAACATCAACTCCAGTAATGTAAATGTATACAAAAAAAAATTCATAAAATAAAATAAAAAAAATCATAATTTGAACTGTCAGGATTGTCTTATGGTTTTGAAGAAAATTGCACAGGAGGATGGTTACTTGCGAGTGTAAAGGTGGTGATGATGTATCTGGATCATTATCAATCTATTAGTGAAAACCACATCTCAATATGTCATGATTTTTGAGAAAATTAACACAGATTGAAAGCTTGCTTCTGACAAAGATATCATCTCAGGTTATGGTTTATGAGAAAGTGTCATGGAAACAATTCTAATCCTAAAAAGCTTTTTTTTTTACTTTTAAAAATTGCTTTAAAAATTTCTTGGACTCTCCACCCCACCCCCTCCTCATCCATGCACCTGTTGTCTAATAGAACAGACTGTTGCGAATTTTAACATCCCATCTTTGCTGTGAATATTACCAGAAATATCATTAAAAAAATAAAACAAACTTCTTTATTAATAGTTTTCTTCATAGTGAAATATAACAAAACTTTAAAATAAACCAATTTTATTGATAAATATGTAAAATTATTATATGTTGAATCATTTCAACAGTGGAATACAATTTTAGATGATTTGCAAGATAATATTGAAAGATGATAAACATCTCTTGGGCTTGAGTTTTTTTTTGCTTAGTGATTCATCTGAGAATTCTTGACAAATAAAATCTTCTGTTGTACATTTTAAAATTCCTATATCTCGACAGTCATCTCAGTAAAATTAAATAAACTTTTAGTATGATCCCAATCTAATTCATCACTGGCTTTTTCTGGATTTTTTTTTTTTTACTGGACCAATTTATTTTAGACAATATAATGTAGGAAGGTGGGGGAGGGTATATTCCAACAAAGATTAAAATTGTAATATAGACTTTAACACTAAATTAAAAAATATTATTTGCGTTAATATGTTAAAGTTTCTGTCAGCAAAAATGAAATATTAATGAATTAAATTGAAGTAAGTATATAAAAAATAAATGAGTAAAGTTTTGAGACTAAAGATCAGATAGATAAACATAATTTTTGGTTTAATTAAATAATGTATGTTGATTTATTATGAACTCTATTATTATTGTGGGCGCGTATGTTAATTTTCTCGGAGCAGACCCTGAGCACCAGAGCTCACTCTAAATCGGATGTTAATTAACTCTGAGCATGAAGCCTTGTGG